>JANJGN010002275.1:0-78590 GCA_026770705.1 Isurus oxyrinchus
CTTCTCTGTGTCCCAGGATGTCCTGTCCTGTCGAACAGTCCCTGTTCCCCCCTCTCCCCTCCCCTCCCTTCTCTGTGTCCCAGGATGTCCTGTCGAACAGTCCCTGTTCCCCCCTCTCCCCTCCCCTCCCTTCTCTGTGTCCCAGGATGTCCTGTCCTGTCGAACAGCCCCTGTTCCCCCCTCTCCCCTCCCCTCCCTTCTCTGTGTCCCAGGATGTCCTGTCCTGTCGAACAGTCCCTGTTCCCCCCCTCTCCCCTCCCTTCTCTGTGTCCCAGGATGTCCTGTCGAACAGCCCCTGTTCCCCCCTCTCCCCTCCCCTCCCTTCTCTGTGTCACAGGATGTCCTGTCCTGTCGAACAGTCCCTGTTCCCCCCTCTCCCCTCCCCTCCCTTCTCTGTCTGCCCCAGGATGTCCTGTCGAACAGTCCCTGTTCCCCCCCTCTCCCCTCCCCTCCCTTCTCTGTGCCCCAGGATGTCCTGTCCTGTCGAACAGCCCCTGTTCCCCCCTCTCCCCTCCCCTCCCATCTCTGTGTCCCAGGATGTCCTGTCGAACAGCCCCTGTTCCCCCCTCTCCCCTCCCCTCCCTTCTCTGTCTGCTCCAGGGTGTCCTGTCCTGTCAAACAGTCCCTGTTCCCCCCTCACCCCTCCCCTCCCTTCTCTGTGTCCCAGGATGTCCTGTCGAACAGTCCCTGTTCCCCCCTCTCCCCTCCCCTCCCTTCTCTGTGTCCCAGGATGTCCTGTCCTGTCGAACAGCCCCTGTTCTCCCCTCTCCCCTCCCCTCCCTTCTCTGTGTCCCAGGATGTCCTGTCGAACAGCCCCTGTTCCCCCCCTCTCCCCTCCCCTCCCTTCTCTGTGTCCCAGGATGTCCTGTTGAACAGTCCCTGTTCCCCCCTCTCCCCTCCCCTCGCTTCTCTGTGTCCCAGGATGTCCTGTCCTGTCGAACAGCCCCTGTTCACCCCTCTCCCCTCCCCTCCCTTCTCTGTGTCCCAGGATGTCCTGTCCTGTCGAACAGCCCCTGTTCCTCCTCTCCCCTCCCCTCCCTTCTCTGTCTGCCCCAGGATGTCCTGTCGAACAGTCCCTGTTCCCTCCTCTCCCCCTCCCCTCCCTTCTCTGTGTCCCAGGATGTCCTGTCCTGTCGAACAGCCCCTGTTCCCCCCCTCTCCCCTCCCCTCCCTTCTCTGTCTGCCCCAGGATGTCCTGTCCTGTCGAACAGTCCCTGTTCCCCCCCTCTCCCCTCCCCTCCCTTCTCTGTGTCCCAGGATGTCCTGTCGAACAGTCCCTGTTCCCCCCTCTCCCCTCCCCTCCCTTCTCTGTGTCCCAGGATGTCCTGTCGAACAGCCCCTGTTCCCCCGTCTCCCCTCCCCTCCCTTCTCTGTGTCCCAGGATGTCCTGTCCTGTCCAACAGCCCGTGTCCCCTCCTGCCTGTCTGTCCCTGGGATATCCTGTTGAAGTACTGTTTTTCCCCCAGCGTTAATGATCTGTGCTGCCTTGTGCCTGTGTGTACCCACAGTTTACTGTGACTGCGCAAACAGAAGGATAGCTTGGAAGTGAATTGGAGGTCATCTGCACCCGTGAAACCTGCAGCTTGGTCGGTGCAAGACTCAGCTCTGTTCAGCAGGGGGGTGGGGGGTGTCTTTCAATACGGACTGGTGACGGGGGTAGCAGAACACCAACAGGCAGCGATTACACATCAGGGCGAAGACCAAACACACCCAGCTAGTGAGGAAGCAGCTTGCTTGTCACCAACCTCGTTTGGCCAGGTTAACGCTGCCACTTCTGCGACAGCTGGGTCAGACCAAACACTGGCAGCGAGTGACCCGGCAGGGGGATTAAACCAATGTTAGAGATCAGTGGTCTCCTCCGCGGAGAGTGGAGGGAGGTATAATTGTGCTGCAGTGAGGGCCGTGCTGTGTCGCACGCTTTTCTTTGCATTGCTCCCTGATGGGGAGGGAGGTGACCAGCCAGCGTTCCCAATCCCAATCCCAATCCCAATCCCAATCCAGTGGACTTCGGGTGAGGGGCCTGTGTTGGTTGTGGCACTTAGCGTATCCCCTGGCACCATTGGATCAGGAATCCCCGAGGCACTGAGGTTTACGGTGCCCTGGCACCTACCCCAGATGGAGGATGTGGTTTTAACCAGGTGGCTGAGGTTAACCTGGAAACATGAAAGCTACACTCAATGTATTTAAAATGGTGGGAGGTCAGGCCCAATCCCAGAGCCATGTCAGCCACCTATGGTTGCTGAGAGTTTTGTTCCCACACTGAGACCTGTTTACCAACCAAGCCGGTTCCCTGAACTCCAGTGTCATCCCATTCTTGCCAAGCTCCTTTTTGCCTTCTTAAACTGTAGTGGTGGGATGGACTCCCTTCTGTCTGTACACATTCCTGTTGCACCTGTTGAACGTGTTTTTGCATTTTGGTTGTGCTGAGCTTGACTGTTGCTGAAAAGCGAGATATGTTGCTGAAGCTTTTCACCTTGCGCTCATCAGGGGAAATACAATAATGCCAAATTTCAAACTCTCACAACAATTTATACTACAGGAGAAAAGAGTGCTGATTAGTTAGCAAGTCAACTCGGATTCCAGGACTGGGCAGTGCTTGCTGAAAAATCACTGGTGTGCCTTTAGTTACACCAATTAGTTAAGATGATCAGTTAAGCTTGCAGTGTGGCTCATTTATGCTTGTGAGAAGCAACATACACTCGTAGGCGGGGTCCTGTTCTCTGCAAAAGGAATATATTCAAGTCTTGTCCCTTTTCTCAAACTACCTGGGAGCTCAGGGAGTCGATCATCTGCCCGTTGTTTTCCCCCATGGCAACACTTCGACTTATCAGAGCTTGCTTGCCAACTGGCCAGCAGCCCTTCTCTCCTGGAGTATAAATTGTGGTGAGAGTTTGAAATTTGGCATTCTTGTGTTTGTCCTGATGAGCGCAAGCCGAAAATCTTCGGTAACATTCAGGTTTCTGCCTCTCTTCCTCACATTGCTGGGCATGTTAGTTAAAAGTCCTATAATGGGTGTGGCTCTTTAAGCCACATTACAGCAGTGATTGCACTTGGAGAGTAATTCATCTTTTTTTAAAGTTGAGATGTTCGATGCGATGTATTTTATTTATATTACTTCCTGCACCCGGGGACCAATATTAGACTGTTTGGTGATCAGCCTCTCGTAGCAACACAAGAAATGGGAGCATGAGGAGGTCATCAGGGCCCCTGAAATTCCTCTGGTGTTCAGTGGGATCATCTTCTACCTCAGTTACACCTTTCCGTCAAATCCCCCCACCGCCCCAATCCCTTAGGACCTGAAGACCTATCACTCTCAAGGTCTCGGATGTTCTCGACGACAGAGCATCTTCAGCCCTCTGGGGAAGGGAATTCCAAAGACTCTCAAACCCCCTCCGAGTGAATAAGCTTCTCCTCGTCTCAGTCCGAAATGGCTGACCCCCTTCCCCAGAGACTGCCGCCTCACCCCCGACCCCTCATTCTGGAAGCTTTGGCCGGTGGGGGTGTGGGGGTGGGGGGGGGGGAGGGTGGAGAACATCCTCCTATAATCTACCTTGTCAAACACCATAAGAATTTAAATATTTCAGTGTTAATTTTGCGTTTAATTTTCAGCTTGGTAGTGCACACCTGTTCTTTCCTCCTTGTCTGTCAGTCACAGGATGAGGCCGCTCAGCCCATCGCACCTGTGCCTGCTCTTTGAAAGATTTAATTAGTCCCCCATCCCATCCCATCCCATCCCCTCCCCCCCCTGATTACACCTGGGAAAGGATCCTGTATTTTGCTGTGTTATGCATTGAAGTGTACGATTCTGCCAATTCCTTGGGGAGGGCTGGGTTTTTTACTCCTTGGAAGTCAGGAAGCTGTAAACGCTCCGAATGCTGAGCTGGCAAGAGATTAGAGACTTGATGTTGTGACCCTCCGTTCCAGCCAGATTGTGTTCATTCCTGCGTCGGCTGCCCTCTAAAGAATGATCACCGATTTGAGTCTGAATGATGAGACTTTTAAGAACAACTTTTCATGAAATTGGGTGTGGGGAGGGTGGGGGGGGGGGGCTGGGTGTTGGGGATCGTTTTTTAATCCAGTCAGGCCTCCATCACCACCTCCCCCAGGTTTGCCGTGTTTTTGAGATGAGCTGATGGGCTGAACTCTCTCTCTACGCACTCACTCTGATGATCTAGTGTTGTGTTTACACAAGTCCAGCATCGACTGGGATCTCCACACTGGCTCCCAGAGTAAATTTAATACCAGTCGCTTGGTGGTACAGAAGTCGAATATTGCACAATCAGGACAAGCTCAAGAATGCCAAATTTCAAAGATCACAATTTACACTGCTGGAGAAAAGTGCTGATTGGTTGGCAAGTAGACTATTCATACACACTGACTCGGTCTCTGAAAACAAAAGGAACATGTTCAAGTCTTGCGCCGCCTTTTGAATTACTCAGGACCTTGGGAAGCCTATAGTTTACCCGTGGGAATACCACAGCCAATCAGAGTCGACCAGCCAACCACTCAGCACCCTTTTCTCCTGTAGTATAAATTGTTGTGAGAGTCAGAAGTTTGGCATTCTTGCGTTTGTCCTGAGGAGTACAAGACAAAAAGTTTCTCTATCATGGCTCTCTCTCAGTAACATTTCAAATGTAATGTCATTGAGAGGCTGCGCTTTGCAGTATTGTGCCCAGTTGAGAAATGGATACTGTCAATGCCCCATTCTCTTGTGATCACCTGAAAGGGCGGGGGAGGGGGGAGAAAGTTAGCCTAGGCTCCCGTCTTCATCGTGTGAATCAGTCATTTAAAGGATTTATCTGCTGCAGACCTTTGCTGTTCCTATCGGGGTGAGGGACATTGGAGCAATCCCCTATCCCGCTGAGTGCAGATCGGGCGCTGCTGAGTTGCAGCATTCTGCACCCCCCCCCCACCCGTGCATGAGCACTTAACTCGCTGGGACATGCACTTTTGTTAAAGTCTCACTCAGTCACGATATTGTTGTACAGAGAGGAGGGGCAAGTGTGAGCACTTTTTAATAGATGCAACTTCACTGTGAGGGAGTGGGTGTGTCTATATCTGGAGGGGTGTGTATGGTGATGTCAGTGGGTGTGGGAGTGAGAGTGTCTGTATCTGCAGGAGGGTGTCAGTGGGTGTGGGAGTGTCTGTATCTGCGGGAGGGTGTCAGTGGGTGTGGGAGTGTCTGTATCTGCGGGAGGCTGTCAGTGGGTGTGGGAGTGTCTGTATCTGCGGGAGGCTGTCAGTGGGTGTGGGAGTGAGTGTGTCTGTATCTGCGGGAGGGTGTCAGTGGGTGTGGGAGTGAGAGTGTCTGTATCTGCTGGAGGCTGTCAGTGGGTGTGGGAGTGTCTGTATCTGCAGGAGAGTGTCAGTGGGTGTGGGAGTGAGTGTGTCTGTATCTGCGGGAGGGTGTCAGTGGGTGTGGGAGTGAGTGTGTCTGTATCTGCGGGAGGCTGTCAGTGGGTGTGGGAGTGAGAGTGTATCTGCGGGAGGGTGTCAGTGGGTGTGGGAGTGAGTGTGTCTGTATCTGCTGGAGGCTGTCAGTGGGTGTGGGAGTGTCTGTATCTGCAGGAGAGTGTCAGTGGGTGTGGGAGTGAGTGTGTCTGTATCTGCGGGAGGGTGTCAGTGGGTGTGGGAGTGAGTGTGTCTGTATCTGCGGGAGGCTGTCAGTGGGTGTGGGAGTGAGTGTGTCTGTATCTGCGGGAGGCTGTCAGTGGGTGTGGGAGTGAGAGTGTATCTGCGGGAGAGTGTCAGTGGGTGTGGGAGTGAGTGTGTCTGTATCTGCGGGAGGGTGTCAGTGGGTGTGGGAGTGAGTGTGTCTGTATCTGCGGGAGGGTGTCAGTGGGAGTGAGAGTGTCTGTATCTGTGGGAGGCTGTCAGTGGGTGTGGGAGTGAGTGTGTCTGTATCTGCGGGAGGGTGTCAGTGGGAGTGAGTGTGTCTGTATCTGCGGGAGGGTGTCAGTGGATGTGGGAGTGAGTGTGTCTGTATCTGCGGGAGGCTGTCTGTGGGTGTGGGAGTGAGAGTGTCTGTATCTGCGGGAGGCTGTCTGTGGGAGTGAGTGTCTGTATCTGCGGGAGGCTGTCAGTGGGAGTGAGAGTGGCTGTATCTGCGGGAGGCTGTCTGTGGGTGTGGGAGTGTGTGTGTCTGTATCTGGGGGAGGCTGTCAGTGGGTGTGGGAGTGAGAGTGTATCTGCGGGAGGCTGTCTGTGGGTGTGAGAGTGAGTGTGTCTGTATCTGCGGGAGGCTGTCTGTGGGTGTGGGAGTGAGTGTGTCTGTATCTGCGGGAGGCTGTCAGTGGGTGTGGAGTGAGTGTGTCTGTATCTGCGGGAGGGTGTCAGTGGGTGTGGGAGTGAGTGTGTCTGTATCTGCGGGAGGGTGTCGGTGTGGGAGTGAGTGTGTCTGTATCTGCGGGAGGGTGTCAGTGGGAGTGAGAGTGTCTGTATCTGTGGGAGGCTGTCAGTGGGAGTGAGAGTGTCTGTATCTGTGGGAGGCTGTCAGTGGGTGTGGGAGTGAGTGTGTCTGTATCTGCGGGAGGGTGTCAGTGGGAGTGAGTGTGTCTGTATCTGCGGGAGGGTGTCAGTGGGTGTGGGAGTGAGTGTGTCTGTATCTGCGGGAGAGTGTCAGTGGGGGGGGTGGGTGTGGGAGTGAGTGTGTCTGTATCTGCGGGAGGGTGTCAGTGGGAGTGAGAGTGTCTGTATCTGTGGGAGGCTGTCAGTGGGTGTGGGAGTGTCTGTATCTGCGGGAGAGTGTCAGTGGGTGTGGGAGTGAGTGTGTCTGTATCTGCGGGAGGGTGTCAGTGGGTGTGGGAGTGAGAGTGTCTGTATCTGTGGGAGGCTGTCAGTGGGTGTGGGAGTGAGTGTGTATCTGCGGGAGAGTGTCAGTGGGTGTGGGAGTGTCTGTATCTGCGGGAGGCTGTCAGTGGAGTGAGAGTGTCTATCTGTGGGAGGGTGTCAGTGGGTGTGGGAGTGAGAGTGTATCTGCGGGAGGCTGTCAGTGGGTGTGGGAGTGAGTGTCTGTATCTGCGGGAGGCTGCCAGTGGGTGTGGGAGTGAGAGTGTCTGTATCTGCGGGAGGGTGTCAGTGGGTGTGGGAGTGAGAGTGTATCTGCGGGAGGCTGTCAGTGGGTGTGGGAGTGTCTGTATCTGCGGGAGAGTGTCAGTGGGTGTGGGAGTGAGAGTGTCTGTATCTGCGGGAGGCTGCCAGTGGGTGTGGGAGTGAGAGTGTCTGTATCTGCGGGAGGCTGTCAGTGGGTGTGGGAGTGAGAGTGTATCTGCGGGAGGCTGTCAGTGGGTGTGGGAGTGTCTGTATCTGCGGGAGAGTGTCAGTGGGTGTGGGAGTGAGAGTGTCTGTATCTGCGGGAGGCTGTCAGTGGGTGTGGGAGTGAGTGTGTCTGTATCTGCGGGAGGCTGTCAGTGGGTGTGGGAGTGAGAGTGTCTGTATCTGCGGGAGGCTGTCTGTGGGTGTGGGAGTGAGAGTGTCTGTATCTGCGGGAGGCTGTCTGTGGGAGTGAGTGTCTGTATCTGCGGGAGGCTGTGGGTGTGGGAGTGTGTGTGTCTGTATCTGGGGGAGGCTGTCAGTGGGTGTGGAGTGAGAGTGTATCTGCGGGAGGCTGTCTGTGGGTGTGGGAGTGAGTGTGTCTGTATCTGCGGGAGGCTGTCTGTGGGTGTGGGAGTGAGTGTGATTGTATCTGCGGGAGGCTGTAAGTGGGTGTGGGAGTGAGAGTGTCTGTATCTGGGGTGGTGTCTGTCTGGGAGTGTGTGTTGAATGGCTATGGGGTGAGTGTATATCTGTGTGGAAGTGAGGGTGAGTGAGGTGTGCGCGGGTATGTCTGTGAAGCACACACGGCGGGGAGTTGCTCTGCAGAGCACTCTGACCCACAAAGGGTCTGCAGCAATGGTTTATTCAGTGATGCACATTGATCTGCTCACACTGAGCTCTGACCCAGTGGGAGCAGAGCTTTGTCACTCTCACATCGCTGAACGCAGTGTTACTGGTGATATTCTCAGTGAAGTCTGCTGCACACTCTCGCACTTAGGGAAACCTGGAAAGTGAACCACCTGCTCTCTCTCTCTCTCTGCTTCCACAGTTTTGATTTCATGTTAACACTTTCCTGGACTGACTGTGCCAGTATTAATGTGACCATCTGCGTGTGTGAGGGTGGCTGTGTTGTGAACAAGAGTGGTGGGTGGGCGTATAGATTATGGACAGGTTGGCATAGTGGGTGAGAGAGCCCAGTTACAGTATTGCAGGGTTATGGGATGCGTGTGATTATACGTACTGAGTATTTTTGGTGGGGGAGCGGTGGGGAATAATTTCTAAGCTGACATTCAATACTTGAAGATGCTTTGCATCGTCTCACACCCCTGCACTGCCCCCCATCCTTCCCTCCCTGAAGATGTACGGTTTAAGTGCAGCTCTATTGGAATATTAATATGTATACGTCTTGTTTCACTTCTTTGGTTGTGTTCTGTTTAATTCCCGTCCAGCTGTATGTTAATTCTCTCTGACATTTGCTGCAAGGTGCTGACCACTGTCATATCAGCAAATCTAATCAATAATGCTGGAAGACTGAACTTTAACTTGTGGGGTTGTATTTTGCTCTCTTCTGTTTGTGTGTGTGTGTGTACGTGCGCGCGCATGTGTATGTATGTGTGTGTGTATATATATATATATATATGTGTGTACATATATATATATATAATCAAGTGTGTATTGAGAACACAGCAAGAATTTGATTACAGGAATTTAACATGCAAATTACCGTTTAATATAATGTGAGATGAGAAACTAAACTGACAAGTGTTGGAAGAATTTCTGTTGGCTTGTCACATTAATATTCTATATGGAAAAACTAGTTCTACTTGACCTGTGAATGCTGCATGACCAGTGAGGTTACTATAACTACAAGCCATTCTAGGAGAGTGAGGAATGCAACTTCTTGAGCACTTTTGCCTTTGTTTTTTGTTATAACTTCAATAACACAATAACTGGACCTGAAATGTACTCTCTCTAATTAAATGGTTCCCTTCGACACACCTTTAACCAAGTAGAATTATTCGAATTTCAGCAGCTTTAGGAAGATGAAGAAGAGGAAAAAAATGAAATAATTTAAAAAAAACGCATTCAGACAATATATTTTTTACAAATATATGTTATGGTCAACGAGTCCTGTAATTCCAATTGTGGCTTTCAATCAATTTAAGTATAATGAAAGAAATAAACTGCTATAGCTTCTAATGTAACCATGGGTCTTTCATTTGTGCATCTTATTGACTTGCTTGTTCCAGGATCCCTCCCAGTGACTGGGTAACTCACAGTGACAATCCGTGGTTGGGGATCTGTGTGTGTGCAACTAACTCCACGTCTCCTAATATCCTACGACTCTCCGAGATCTCTGCGCACCTCCAATTCTAGCCTCTTGTGCATCTCTCCCTACCCCCTGACCCCCTCAACCCCACCACCCACGATTCCCATCACTGGCGGCCACACCTTCAGCTGCCTGTTCTTTGGGCCCTGGAATTCCCTCCCTAAACCCCTCTCCCCTGCCTTTCTGACCTGAGTTTTCGGACTCTGGCCTTTGATATCTCCTTCAACAAAAATAGCTGGAAAAACTCAGCAGGTCTAACAGCATCTGCGGAGAGGAGAACAGTTAACGTTTCGAGTCCGTATGACTCTTCATATCTCCTTCCTTGTCTAGGGGGGTGGGGAGTGGGGGTTAAATTTGTGACGGACCCTGTCCAGGGATTTTTACTGCGTTCGAACTGCTAGATAAATTGACAGGTACTGGTCTGGTGAGACAAGAGGAGTTGGGGGACAGACCAGGTAACAATTTCCTTAACCATGTTAAATTAAGACAAGGGATTAACCGACTGTAAAAGAGCTGGACAGAGGTTGAGGCTGTGGTCTTCCAGTAACAGTCAATTTGCCTTTTATTTCCATTTTTAATATTTAAAATGTACAGAAGGGAGAGGAGGGAGTTTTTTTCTCCTAAAAAGAAAAGGTCCATACAAAAAGATTTAATCAAACGATGTTTCGCCTATCAGAACCTCCAATGGTTTAGGGATTTATCGCCGTCTGCCAGTTCAACGAGGCAAACGAGGAGGGGTGGTTGTGGTGGGGGGGGGGGGAGAAATTGGGCTGTAACAGTCGATCTGTTGCACCCCACCCTCCCCCAAAACGGCAGCATCAGAGGAATCTGGAGTCACTGGTAGGTGGCTGCTTGCTCAGCAGGATCTGGTACGAGGCTGAGATCTGATTTCAAATGCAGAGCAACCCCCCCCTCACCACCACCCCCTACACAGACAGACACACACACATACACAGGTGTGTGCACACAGGCGCGCACAGACACAGGTGTGTGTACAGGTGTGCGCGCACAGAGACAGGTGTGTGCACACAGGTGCACACAACACACGTGCGTGTGTGTGTGCACACACGCGCGCACAGACACACAGGTGTGTGCACGCACACACAGCGGCAGGAGCATTCCAGGCCCTGCCCCCCGCCCTCCCCACCGCCTGTGCTGATAGGACAGGAGACAGTGACAGGAGACACCCCGTCCACACCTGGTGGGAGGGAGGAAGAAGCAAACACGCATCCACTCAAAAGCAGCCAGGGTTCACACTCCAGCTCACCAGGGCAACCACCCCTCCAACTTCCTGTGGGAACACGGTTGTGATGCCTCCCCCAGTCAAACCCACTGCTCAGCCCCTCACCGACGCGCGTGGGTGAGTCAACGGCCACTTGGCGGTGGGGGCGGACTCCGAGGAAAGCAGGTCTGGCAGCGTCTGCTTCCTCGACCTCGGCGGAACAGGCGACTAGCTTGATATCTGGCTTCCACTGTCCTTAACTGCACTTCCCCGCTCAATCCTCTCTCCCCCCCACCCCACCCCACCCCAAATTAACGGGGATCTAACTGGGGAGGCAGTCCCAGTCTGTGACCACACTCCCCGACCCCCTGCATCAGTGAAAAGAGGGGGTTTAAAAAAGATGGGACTAAGCGGGAAACCTAGCAGAGCCACTAGGGGAGAGGGTGGGGGGAGGGGGGGAGGTGGTTGCACGAGGGGGTGAAGAGACAGTGTCCTTGGGGGTGGGAAGTGTCATGTCGGTGGTTGGTTTTTGATGAGGTTCAATTGCCGTTCCAGTAACAGCACCTGCAGCTGCAGCTTGTGTTCCTGCAGGGCCATCAGTCCTTGCTGTGATCTCCATTTCTCTTTCTCAAATTCAAACTTCTCTTTCTCCAGCGCTAGCCGTTCCCGCTCCAGCGACAGCGATCGGTCAGTGTCCGCTCCAGCCGCCTCAGGGGCAGGGCAGCTGAACTGTGTTGAGGGCAGCGGGATCTCGTGCGTTTCCGGGAGGCGAGGACTGGAGGCTGATAGTCGCAGGAGAAGGTGCGGGGGTGGGGTGGTTTAAAAAAAAAGAGAGACAAAGTTAGAGGTCACAGTCTTCAGCGGGACAGAAGATTGGAGCCTCTGGTTAAAATCAGAGGGTCAGTACTGAGGGTGTGCCGCACTGTCGGAGGGTCAGCGCTGAGGGAGAGCTGCACTGTGGGAGGGTCAGCGCTGAGGGAGAGCTGCACTGTGGGAGGGTCAGCGCTGAGGGAGAGCTGCACTGTGGGAGGGTCAGCGCTGAGGGAGAGCTGCACTGTGGGAGGGTCAGCGCTGAGGGAGAGCTGCACTGTCGGAGGGTCAGCGCTGAGGGAGAGCTGCACTGTGGGAGGGTCAGCGCTGAGGGAGAGCTGCACTGTGGGAGGGTCAGTGCTGAGGGAGCGCCGCACGGTCGGAGGGTCAGCACTGAGGGAGCGCCGCACTGTTGGAGGGTCAGCGCTGAGGGAGCACCGCACTGTCGAAGGGTCAGTGCTGAGGGAGCGCTGCACTGTCGGAGGGTCAGTGCTGAGGGAGCGCCGCACTGTCGGAGGGTCAGTGCTGAGGGAGCACCGCACTGTGGGAGAGTCAGTGCTGAGGGAGCGCCACACTGTCAGAGGGTCAGCGCTGAGGGAGCGCCGCACTGTGGGAGGGTCAGTGCTGAGGGAGCGCCGCACGGTCGGAGGATCAGCGCTGAGGGAGCACCGCACTGTGGGAGAGTCAGTGCTGAGGGAGCGCCACACTGTGGGAGGGTCAGTGCTGAGGGAGCGCCGCACGGTCGGAGGGTCAGTGCTGAGGGAGCGCCGCACGGTCGGAGGGTCAGTGCTGAGGGAGCGCCGCACTGTCGGAGGGTCAGCGCTGAGGGAGCGCTGCACGGTCGGAGGGTCAGCGCTGAGGGAGCGCCGCACGGTCGGAGGGTCAGCGCTGAGGGAGCGCCGCACTGTTGGAGGGTCAGCGCTGAGGGAGAGCCGCACTGTCGGAGGTTCAGCGCTGAGGGAGAGCCGCACTGTTGGAGGGTCAGCGCTGAGGGAGAGCCGCACTGTCGGAGGTTCAGCGCTGAGGGAGAGCCGCACTGTCAGAGGTTCAGCGCTGAGGGAGCGCCGCACTGTCGGAGGGTCAGCGCTGAGGGAGTGCCGCACTGTGGGAGGGTCAGTGTTGAGGGAACGCCGCCATGTCGGAGGGTCAGTGCTGAGGGAGAGCCGCACTGTCGGAGGGTCAGCACTGAGGGAGTGCCGCACTGTTGGAGGGTCAGTGCTGAGGGAGCGCCGCACTGTTGGAGGGTCAGTGTTGATGGAGCGCCGCACTGTCGGAGGTTCAGCGCCGAGGGAGCACCGCACTGTCGGAAGGTCAGCGCTGAGGGAGTGCCGCACTGTCGGAGGGTCAGTGCTGAGGGAGAGCCGCACCGTCGGTGGGTCAGTGCTGAGAGAGTGCCGCACCGTCGGAGGGTCAGTGCTCAGGGAGTGCCGCACTGTCGGAGGGTCAGTGCTGAGGGAGAGCCGCACTGTCGGAGGGTCAGTGCTGAGGGAGAGCCACACTGTCGGAGGGTCAGTGCTGAGGGAGTGCCACACTGTCGGAGGGTCAGTGCTGAGGGAGAGCCACACCGTCGGAGGGTCAGGGCTGAGGGAGTGCCGCACTGTCTGAAGGTCAGTACTGAGGGAGCGCCGAACTGACGGAGGGTAAGTGCTGAGGGAGAGCCACACTGTGGGAGGGTCAGTGCTGAGGGAGCGCCGCACTGTCGGAGGGTCCGTGCTGAGGGAGAGCCGCGCTGTGGGAGGGTCAGTGCTGAGGGAGAGCCGCACTGTGGGAGGGTCCGTGCTGAGGGAGAGCCGCACTGTGGGAGGGTCCGTGCTGAGGGAGAGCCGCGCTGTGGGAGGGTCCGTGCTGAGGGAGAGCCGCACTGTGGGAGGGTCCGTGCTGAGGGAGCGCCGCACTGTCGGAGGGTCAGCGCTGAGGAAGCGCCGCACTGACAGAGAGTCAGCGCTGAGGGAGTGCCGCACTGTCGGAGGGTCAGTGCTGAGGAAGCGTCGCGCTGTGGGAGGGTCAGTGCTGAGGGTGCGCCGCGCTGTCGGAGGCTCAGTGCTGAGGGAGAGCCGCACTGTCGGAGGGTCAGTGCTGAGGGAGAGCCGCACTGTCGGAGGGTCAGTACTGAGGGATTGCCGCACTGTCGGAGGGTCAGCGCTGAGGGAGTGCAGCACTGTCGGAGGGTCAGCGCTGAGGGAGCGCTGCACTGTGGGAGGGTCAGTGCTGAGGGAGCGCCGCACTGTCAGAGGGTCAGCGCTGAGGGAGAGCCGCACTGTCGGAGGGTCAGCGCTGAGGGAGTGCCGCACTGTGGGAGAGTCAGTACTGAGGGATTGCTGCACTGTCGGAGGGTCAGTGCTGAGGGAGTGCCACACTGTCGGAGGGTCAGTGCTGAGGGAGAGCCACACCGTCGGAGGGTCAGGGCTGAGGGAGTGCCGCACTGTCTGAAGGTCAGTACTGAGGGAGCGCCGAACTGACGGAGGGTCAGTGCTGAGGGAGAGCCGCGCTGTGGGAGGGTCCGTGCTGAGGGAGTGCCGCACTGTGGGAGGGTCAGCGCTGAGGGAGCGCCGCACTGTCGGAGGATCAGCGCTGAGGGAGCGCCGCACTGTCGGAGGGGTCAGCGCTGAGGGAGCTACGCACTGTCGGAGGGTCAGCGCTGAGGGAGTTACGCACTGTCGGAGGGTCAGCGCTGAGGGAGCGCCGCACTGTTGGAGAGTCAGCACTGAGGGAGTGCTGCACTGTCGGAGGGTCAGCGCTGAGGGAGCACCGCACTGTCGGAGGGTCAGCGCTGAGGGAGCGCCGCACTGTCGGAGGGTCAGCGCTGAGGGAGCGCCGCACTGTGGGAGGGTCAGTGCTGAGGGAGCGCCACATTGTGGGAGGGTCAGTGCTGAGGGAGTGCCACACTGTCGGAGGGTCAGCGCTGAGGGAGCACCGCACTGTGGGAGAGTCGGTGCTGAGGGAGTGCCGCACTGTCGGAGGGTCAGTGCTGAGGGAGCGCCGCACTGTCGGAGGGTCAGTGCTGAGGGAGCGCCGCACTGTCGGAAGGTCAGCAGTAAGGGAGTGCCGCACTGTCGGAGGGTCAGTGCTGAGGGAGTGCCGCACTGTCGGAGGGTCAGTGCTGAGGGAGTGCTGCACTGTGGGAGGGTCAGTGCTGAGGGAGTGCTGCACTGTGGGAGGGTCGGCGCTGAGGGAGAGCCGCACTGTCGGAGGGTCAGTAATGAGGGAGTGCCGCAGTGTGGGAGTGTCAGTACTGAGGGAGTGCCGCACTGTGGGAGGGTCAGTGCTGAGGGAACGCCGCACTGTGGGAGGGTCAGTGCTGAGGGAGAGCCGCACTGTCGGAGTGTCACTCTGAGGGAGCGCCGCACTGTTGGAGGGTCAGTGCTGAGGGAGCGCCGCACTGTTGGAGGGTCAGTGCTGAGGGAGCGCCGCACTGTCGGAGGGTCAGCGCTGAGGGAGCGCCGCACTGTCGGAGGGTCAGCGCTGAGGGAGCGCCGCACTGTCGGAGGGTCAGCGCTGAGGGAGTGCCGCACTGTGGGAGAGTCAGTGCTGAGGGAGCGCCGCACTGTCGGTGGGTCAGTGCTGAGGGAGATGCACTGTGGGAGGGTCAGTGCTGAGGGAGAGCCGCACTGTCGGAGGGTCAGCGCTGAGCGAGCGCAGTGGTTTAGCTGGGGAAAGGTACTATATAAATGCACTGTGTTTGGCGACCAGGATATGTGAACGTGGGGGAGTTTGGAGTACTCACTGCCTGGTGTTAACGGGGCGTTGATTTCTCTGCTGACCTCGGCACAGGTTGCGGGTACGCTGTGGTTCTCTGCTCCTTCTCCACCCTGCGCGTCCGGCCGTTTGACTCCGTGTGTCAGCAGGTGACGCCTCAGCCTCTCCTTCTTGTAGCAGGCGAAGCGGCACTGCGTGCACCGGAAGCGCTTGGTCAGGCCGTGCCGGGCTATGTGCTGGGCCAGGGACTGCCGGGAGCTGCCCTCCCAGCCGCAGGTGGGGCAGTGCTGGACGATAGCTGAGCTCGCCGTGCCAGGCCGCCTCCTCTTCCTCCAGCCGGCAGCCGCTTTCCTGGCCGGCGGCAGGAGGCCGTTGACACTCCGGGTGGTTCCCGGCGTCTGCTGGTGAGGCGGCCGGGCCTCCCAGTCCACCGCGTCACTCGACGGGTCCCTGCCCGCCTCACGGTGCCGGTCAGTGCCCGCCGGCCGCCGGTAGCTTGTGCCGCAGTACTCGATCTCCGACTCGGCGACCGCCCTCTGCGACTCGCCCTCGTCACCGTTCACGTACTCGCCGATCGTGCCAATGATCTTGCCGAGTGCCAGGATGTCGTCGGCGGTGGCTTTGCTGGGCCGGGAGTCCGGGACCCGGAACTCTCCGGATGAAGCCTCCAGCTCCTCCTCCTCTTCCTCCTCCTCCTCCTCCTCCTCCTCGCGCCCTGCCTCCCCGAAGTTGAACGCTGGCGCCTGGCCTCCCTCCGTCTCGTTGTCCGAGGGGCCGTGCGGAGGGGCCAGGCTGTGGTCAGCTTCTCCCCCCGTGCCACTGCCGCTGCCCAGCATGTCCTGCAGACATCGCAGCTCCTTGTGGGTGCGCTGGTGTTCCTGCAGACAGTCCCAGTGCTCAGTCACAAAGGAGCACAGGCTGCACTTCAGTGGCCCTGTCTGATTGACGTGGACCATCATATACCCTGCGGACACAGAGAGACGGAGCGGTCAGTAACCGAGAGAGAGAGGGGGAGACAGAGACAGAGACGGAGCGGTCAGTAACCGAGAGAGAGAGGGTGAGACAGAGACAGAGACGGAGCGGTCAGTAACCGAGAGAGAGAGGGGGAGACAGAGACAGAGGCGGAGCGGTCAGTAACCGAGAGAGAGGGGGAGACAGAAACGGAGCGGTCAGTAACCGAGAGAGAGGGGGAGACAGAAACGGAACGGTCAGTAACCGAGAGAGAGAGGGGGAGACAGAGACAGAGATGGAGTGGTCAGTAACCGAGAGAGGGGGAGACAGAGACAGAGATGGAGCGGTCAGTAACCGAGAGAGGGGGAGACAGAGACAGAGACGGAGCAGTCAGTAACCGAGAGAGAGGGGGAGACAGAGATGGAGCGGTTAGTAATCGGGAGAGAAGGGGGCACAGAGACGGAGCGGTCAGTAATTGGGAGAGAGAGGGGGAGACAGAGACAGAGACGGAGCGGTCAGTAACCGAGAGAGATGGGGAGACAGAGACACAGAGATGGAGCGATCAGTAACTGAGAGAGAGTGAGGGAGACACACAGACGGAGCGGTCAGTAACTGAGAGAGGGAGGGAGACAGAGACGGAGCAGTCAGTAACCAAGAGAGAGGGGGAGACAGAGACGGAGCGGTCAGTAACCGAGAGAGAGGGGGGGAGACAGAGACAGAGACGGAGCGGTCAGTAACCGAGAGAGAGGGGGGGAGACAGAGACGGAGCGGTCAGTAACCGAGAGAGAGAGGGGGAGACAGAGACGGAGAGGTCAGTAACCGAGAGAGAGGGGGAGACAGAGACACAGAGGTGGAGCGGTCAGTAACCGAGAGAGAAGGGGAGACAGAGACAGAGCGGTCAGTAACCGAGAGAGAGTGAGGGAGACACACAGACGGAGTGGTCAGTAACTGAGAGAGTGAGGGAGACAGAGACGGTGCGGTCAGTAACCAACAGAGATGGGGAGACAGAGACAGAGACGGAGCGGTCAGTAACCGAGAGAGAGAGGGGGAGACAGAGACAGAGACGGAGTGGTCAGTAATCGAGAGAGGGGGAGACAGAGACAGAGACGGAGCGGTCAGTAACCGAGAGAGAGGGGGAGACAGAGACAGAGATGGAGCGGTCAGTAACCGAGAGAGAGGGGGAGACAGAGACAGAGACGGAGCGGTCAGTAACCGAGAGAGAGGGGGAGACAGAGACACAGAGGTGGAGCGGTCAGTAACCGAGAGAGAAGGGGAGACAGAGACAGAGCGGTCAGTAACCGAGAGAGAGTGAGGGAGACACACAGACGGAGTGGTCAGTAACTGAGAGAGTGAGGGAGACAGAGACGGTGCGGTCAGTAACCAACAGAGATGGGGAGACAGAGACAGAGACGGAGCGGTCAGTAACCGAGAGAGAGAGGGGGAGACAGAGACAGAGACAGAGTGGTCAGTAATCGAGAGAGGGGGAGACAGAGACAGAGACGGAGCGGTCAGTAACCGAGAGAGAGGGGGAGACAGAGACAGAGATGGAGCGGTCAGTAACCGAGAGAGAGGGGGAGACAGAGACAGAGACGGAGCGGTCAGTAACCGAGAGAGAGGGGGAGACAGAGACACAGAGATAGAGTGGTCAGTAATCGGGAGAGAAGGGGGCACAGAGACAGAGATGGAGCGGTCAGTAACCGAGAGAGAGAGGGGGAGACAGAGACAGAGACGGAGCGATCAGTAACCGAGAGAGAGGGGGAGAAAGAGACACAGAGATGGAGCGGTCAGTAACCGAGAGAGAGTGAGGGAGACACACAGACGGAGCGGTCAGTAACTGAGAGAGAGGGGGAGACAGAGACGGAGCGGTCAGTAACCGAGAGAGAAGGGGAGACAGACAGAGCGGTCAGTAACCGAGACAGAGTGAGGGAGACACACAGACGGAGTGGTCAGTAACCGAGAGAGAGAGGGGGAGACAGAGACAGAAACGGAGCGGTCAGTAACCGAGAGATAGAGGGGGAGACAGAGACGGAGCGGTCAGTAACCGAGAGAGAGGGGGAGACAGAGACACAGAGATGGAGCGGTCAGTAACCGAGAGAGTGAGGGAGACACACAGACGGAGCGGTCAGTAACCGAGAGAGAGGTGGAGACAGAGACAGAGCGGTCAGTAACCGAGAGAGAGTGAGGGAGGCACACAGACGGAGTGGTCAGTAACTGAGAGAGTGAGGGAGACAGAGACGGTGCGGTCAGT
Organism: Isurus oxyrinchus; assembly: GCA_026770705.1. Lineage (NCBI taxonomy): Eukaryota > Metazoa > Chordata > Chondrichthyes > Lamniformes > Lamnidae > Isurus > Isurus oxyrinchus. Next base: position 18,292 of record JANJGN010002275.1, read on the forward strand.
AACCAAGAGAGATGGGGAGACAGAGACAGAGACGGAGCGGTCAGTAACCGAGAGAGAGGGGGAGACAGAGACACAGAGATGGAGCGGTTAGTAATCGGGAGAGAAGGGGGCACAGAGACTGAGACGGAGCGGTCAGTAACCGAGATAGAGAGGGGGAGACAGAGACAGAGACAGAGACGGAGCGGTCAGTAACCGAGAGAGAGAGGGGGAGACAGAGACGGAGCGGTCAGTAACCGAGAGAGAGAGGGGGAGACAGAGACAGAGATGGAGTGGTCAGTAACCGAGAGAGGGGGAGACAGAGACAGAGACGGAGCGGTCAGTAACCAAGAGAGGGGGAGACAGAGACAGAGACGGAGCAGTCAGTAACCGAGAGAGACGGGGAGACAGAGATGGAGCGGTTAGTAATCGGGAGAGAAGGGGGCACAGAGACGGAGCGGTCAGTAATCGGGAGAGAGAGGGGGAGACAGAGACGGAGCGGTCAGTAACCGAGAGAGATGGGGAGACAGAGACACAGAGATGGAGCGATCAGTAACCGAGAGAGAGTGAGGGAGACACACAGACGGAGCGGTCAGTAACTGAGAGAGGGAGGGAGACAGAGACGGAGCGGTCAGTAACCAAGAGAGAGGGGGAGACAGAGATGGAGCAGTCAGTAACCGAGAGAGAGAGGGGGAGAAAGAGACAGAGACGGAGCGATCAGTAACCGAGAGAGAGGGGGAGACAGAGACACAGAGATGGAGCGGTCAGTAACCGAGAGAGAGTGAGGGAGACACACAGACGGAGCGGTCAGTAACTGAGAGAGAGGGGGAGACAGAGACGGAGCGGTCAGTAACCGAGAGAGAGAGGGAGACAGAGACAGAGCGGTCAGTAACCGAAAGAGAGAGGGAGACAGAGACAGAGCGGTCAGTAACCAAGAGAGAGGGGGAGACAGAGACAGAGCGGTCAGTAATCGGGAGAGAAGGGGGCACAGAGACTGAGATGGAGCGGTCAGTAACCGAGAGAGAGTGAGGGAGACACACAGACGGAGCGGTCAGTAACTGAGACAGAGGGGGAGACAGAGACAGAGGCGGAGCGGTCAGTAACCGAGAGAGAGCCAGAGACAGAGCGGTCAGTAACCGAGAGAGGGGGAGACAGAGACAGAGACGGAGCGGTCAGTAACCGAGAGAGAGAGGGAGACAGAGACAGAGCGGTCAGTAACCGAGAGAGGGGGAGACAGAGACAGAGACGGAGCGGTCAATAACCGAGAGAGAGAGAGACACACAGAGATGGAGCAGTCATTAACCGAGAGAGAGTGAGGGAGACACACACACAGAGTGGTCAGTAACCGAGAGAGAGGGGGAGACAGAGACGGAGCGGTCAGTAATCGGGAGAGAAGGGGGCACAGAGACTGAGACGGAGCGGTCAGTAATCGGGAGAGAGGGGGAGACAGAGACGGAGTGGTCAGTAATCGGGGGAGAAGGGGGCACAGAGACGGAGATGGAGCGGTCACTAATCGGGAGAGAAGGGGGGACAGAGACGGAGACAGAGTGGTCAGTAATCGGGAGAGAAGGGGGGACAGAGACGGAGACGGAGCGGTCAGTAATCGGGAGAGAGGGGGAGACAGAGACGGAGCGGTCAGTAATCGGGAGAGAAGGGGGCACAGAGACGGAGACGGAGCGGTCAGTAATCGGGAGAGAAGGGGGCACAGAGACGGAGATGGAGCGGTCAGTAATCGGGAGAGAGGGGGAGACGGAGACGGAGCGGTCAGTAATCGGGAGAGAAGGGGGCACAGAGACGGAGATGGGGTGATCAGTAACCAAGAGAGAGAGGGAGACACAGAGACAGAGCGGTCAGTAACCGAGAGAGAGAGAGGGAGAGACAGAGACGGAACGGTCAGTAACAGAGAAAGAGAGAGGCGGAGCACAGATGGGACGGTCAGTAACTGAGAGAGAGAGAGGGAGAGACAGACGGAGCGGTCAGTAACCGAGAGAGAGGGAGACACAGAGACAGAGCGGTCAGTAACCGAGAGAGAGAGATAGACATAGATGGAACGGTCAGTAACCGAGAGAGAGAGAGGGGGAGACAGAGACCGAGCGCTCAGTAACCGAGAGAGAGGGAAACACAGATGGAATGGTCAGTAACTGAGAGAGAGAAAGAGAGACACAGAGATGGAGTGGTCAGTAACCAAGAGAGAGAGAGGGACAGAGACACAGAGCGGTTAGTGACCAGGAGAGAGGCAGGGACAGAGAAACAGAGCGGTTAGTGACCGGGAGAGAGAGAGGGACAGAGCGGTTAGTGACCGGTAGAAAGGGAGGGACAGAGCGAATAGTACCGGGAGTGAGGAAGGGACAGAGTGGTTAGTGACCGGGAGAGAGGGAGGGACAGAGAAACAAAGCGGTTAGTGACCGGGAGAGAGAGAGGGACAGAACGGTTAGTGACCAGGAGAGAGGGAGGGACAGAGAGACAGAGCGGTTAGTGACCGAGAGTGAGGGAGGGACAGAGAGACAGAGCGGTTAGTGACTGGGAGTGAGGGAGGGACAGAGAGTCAGAGCGGTCACTGGCCGGGAGTGAGAGAGAGAGACAGAGAGACAGAGTGGTTAGTGACCGGGAGTGAGGGAGGGACAGAGAGACAGAGCGGTTAGTGACCGGGAGAGAGGGAGGGACAGAGAGACAGAGTGGTTAGTGACCGAGAGTGAGAGAGGGACAGAGAGACAGAGCGGTTAGGGACCGGGAGTGAGGGAGGGACAGAGAGACAGAGCGGTTAGTGACCGGGAGTGAGAGAGGGACAGAGAGTCAGAGCGGTTAGTGACCGGGAGTGAGGGAGGGACAGAGAGACAGAGCGGTTAGTGGCCGGGAGTGAGGGAGGGACAGAGAGACAGAGCGGTTAGTGAGCGGGAGTGAGAGAGGGACTGAGTGGTTAGTGACCGGGAGTGAGAGAGGTACAGAGAGACAGAGCGGTTAGTGACCGGGAGTGAGGGAGGGACAGAGAGTCAGAGCGGTTAGTGAGCAGGAGTGAGAGACGGACAGAGCAGTTAGTGACCGGGAGTGAGAGAGAGACAGAGAGGTTAGAATCTGGGAGTGAGAGAGGGACAGAGAGACAGAGCGGTTTGTGACAGGGAGTGAGGAAGGGACAGAGAGACAGAGCGGATAGTGACCGGGAGTGAGAGAGGGACAGAGAGACAGAGCGGTTAGTGACCGGGAGAGAGGGAGGGACAGAGAGACACAGCGGTTAGTGACCGGGAATGAGAGAGGGACAGACCAGTCAGAGCGGTTAGTGACCGGGAGTGAGGGAGGGACAGAGAGACAGAGCGGTTAGTGACCGGGAGTGAGGGAGGGACAGAGAGACAGAGCGGTTAGTGACCGGGGGTGAGGGAGGGACAGAGAGACACAGCGGTTAGTGACCGGGAGTGAGGGAGGGACAGAGAGACAGAGCGGTTAGTGACTGGGAGTGAGAAGGGGACAGAGAGACAGAACGGTTAGTGACTAGGAGTGAGAGGGGGACAGAGAGACAGAGCGGTTAGTGACCGGGAGTGAGAGAGGGACAGAGAGACAGAGCGGTTAGTGAATGGGAGTGAGAGAGGGACAGAGAGACAGAGCGGTTAGTGTCGGGGAGTGAGAGAGGGACAGAGAGACAGAGCGGTTAGTGAGCGGAAGTGAGAGAGGGACAAAGAGTCAGAGAGGTTAGTGACCGAGAGTGAGAGAGGGACAGAGAGACAGAGAGGCTAGTGACCGCGAGTGGGCGAGGGACAGAGAGATAGAGTGGTCAGTCACGAGGAGTGAGGGTGGCACAGAGACACAGAGCGATTTGTGACCGGGTGTGAGAGAGGGACAGAGGGACAGAGCGGTTTGTGACCGGGTGTGAGAGAGGTACAGAGCGGTTAGTGACTGGGAGTGAGAGGGGGACAGAGAGACAGAGCGGTTAGTGACTGGGAGTGAGAGAGGGACAGAGAGACAGAGCGGTGAGTGACCGGGAGTGAGAGAGGGACAGAGAGACAGAGCGGTCGGTGACCGGGAGTGAGAGAGGGACAGAGCGGTTAGTGACCGGGAGTGAGAGAGGGACAGAGAGACAGAGCGGTTGGTGACCGGGAGTGAGGGAGGGACAGAGAGAGACAGAGCGGTTAGTGACTGGGAGTGAGGGAGGGACAGAGAGACAGAGCGGTTAGTGACCGGGAGTGAGGGAGAGACAGAGAGACAGAGCGGTTTGTGACCGGGTGTGAGAGAGGGACAGAGAGACAGTGGTCAGTGACCGGGAGTGAGAGAGGGACAGAGAGACAGAGCAGTTAGTGAGCGGGAGTGAGAGAGGGACAGAGAGACAGAGCGGTTAGTGTCTGGGAGTGAGAGAGGGACAGAGAGACAGAGCGGTTGGTGACCGGGAGTGAGGGAGGGACAGAGAGACAGAGCGGTTAGTGACCCGGTGTGAGGGAGGGACAGAGAGACAGAGCGGTTAGTGACCGGGAGTGAGAGAGGGACAGAGCGGTTAGTGAGCGGGAGTGAGAGATGGACAGAGCGGTTAGTGACCCGGTGTGATGGAGGGACAGAGCGGTTAGTGAGCGGGAGTGAGAGATGGACAGAGAGACAGAGCGGTTAGTGACCCGGTGTGATGGAGGGACAGAGCGGTTAGTGACTGAGAATGTGAGAGGCACAGAGAGACAGAGCGGACAGTGACCGGGAGTGAGGGAGGAACAAGGTGACAGAGCGGTTAGAGACTGGGAGTGAGGGAGGGACAGAGAGACAGAGCTGTTAGTGACCGGGAGTGAGAGAGGGACAGAGCAGTTAGTGACCGGGAGTGAGAGAGGGACAGAGAGACAGTGGTCAGTGACCGGGAGTGAGAGAGGGACAGAGAGACGGGGCAGTTAGAGACTGGGAGTGAGGGAGGGACAGAGAGACAGAGCGGTCAGTGATCGGGAGTGAGAGAGGGACAGAGAGACGGGGCAGTTAGAGACTGGGAGTGAGGGAGGGACAGAGAGACAGAGCGGTTAGTGACCGGGAGTGAGAGAGGAACAGAGAGACAGAGCGGTTAGAGACTGGGAGTGAGAGAGAGACAGAGCGGTTAGTGACTGAGAGTGAGAGAGGGACAGAGAGACAGAGCGGTTAGTGACTGGGAATGAGAGAGGGACAGAGAGACAGAGCGGTTAGTGACCGGGAGTGAGCGAGGGACAGAGAGACAGAGCGGTTAGTGACCGGGAGTGAGAGAGGGACAGAGAGACAGAGCGGTTAGTGACCGGGAGTGAGAGAGGGACAGAGCGGTTGGTGACCGGGAGTGAGAGAGGGACAGAGCGGTTAGTGACCCGGTGTGAGAGAGGGACAGAGAGACAGAGCGGTTGGTGACCGGGAGTGAGAGAGGGACAGAGAGTCAGAGCGGTTAGTGACTGGGAGTGAGGGAGGGACAGAGAGACAGAGCGGTTAGTGACTGGGAGTGAGGGAGGGACAGAGAGTCAGAGCGGTCACTGGCCGGGAGTGAGAGAGAGAGACAGAGAGACAGAGTGGTTAGTGACCGGGAGTGAGGGAGGGACAGAGAGACAGAGCGGTTAGTGACCGGGAGAGAGGGAGGGACAGAGAGACAGAGTGGTTAGTGACCGAGAGTGAGAGAGGGACAGAGAGACAGAGCGGTTAGGGACCGGGAGTGAGGGAGGGACAGAGAGACAGAGCGGTTAGTGACCGGGAGTGAGAGAGGGACAGAGAGTCAGAGCGGTTAGTGACCGGGAGTGAGGGAGGGACAGAGAGACAGAGCGGTTAGTGGCCGGGAGTGAGGGAGGGACAGAGAGACAGAGCGGTTAGTGAGCGGGAGTGAGAGAGGGACTGAGTGGTTAGTGACCGGCAGTGAGAGAGGTACAGAGAGACAGAGCGGTTAGTGACCGGGAGTGAGGGAGGGACAGAGAGTCAGAGCGGTTAGTGAGCAGGAGTGAGAGACGGACAGAGCAGTTAGTGACCGGGAGTGAGAGAGAGACAGAGAGGTTAGAATCTGGGAGTGAGAGAGGGACAGAGAGACAGAGCGGTTAGTGACCGGGAGTGAGAGAGGGACAGAGAGACAGAGCGGTTTGTGACAGGGAGTGAGGAAGGGACAGAGAGACAGAGCGGATAGTGACCGGGAGTGAGAGAGGGACAGAGAGACAGAGCGGTTAGTGACCGGGAGAGAGGGAGGGACAGAGAGACACAGCGGTTAGTGACCGGGAATGAGAGAGGGACAGACCAGTCAGAGCGGTTAGTGACCGGGAGTGAGGGAGGGACAGAGAGACAGAGCGGTTAGTGACCGGGAGTGAGGGAGGGACAGAGAGACAGAGCGGTTAGTGACCGGGGGTGAGGGAGGGACAGAGAGACACAGCGGTTAGTGACCGGGAGTGAGGGAGGGACAGAGAGACAGAGCGGTTAGTGACTGGGAGTGAGAAGGGGACAGAGAGACAGAACGGTTAGTGACTGGGAGTGAGAGGGGGACAGAGAGACAGAGCGGTTAGTGACCGGGAGTGAGAGAGGGACAGAGAGACAGAGCGGTTAGTGAATGGGAGTGAGAGAGGGACAGAGAGACAGAGCGGTTAGTGTCGGGGAGTGAGAGAGGGACAGAGAGACAGAGCGGTTAGTGAGCGGAAGTGAGAGAGGGACAAAGAGTCAGAGAGGTTAGTGACCGAGAGTGAGAGAGGGACAGAGAGACAGAGAGGCTAGTGACCGCGAGTGGGCGAGGGACAGAGAGATAGAGTGGTCAGTCACGAGGAGTGAGGGTGGCACAGAGACACAGAGCGATTTGTGACCGGGTGTGAGAGAGGGACAGAGGGACAGAGCGGTTTGTGACCGGGTGTGAGAGAGGTACAGAGCGGTTAGTGACTGGGAGTGAGAGGGGGACAGAGAGACAGAGCGGTTAGTGACTGGGAGTGAGAGAGGGACAGAGAGACAGAGCGGTGAGTGACCGGGAGTGAGAGAGGGACAGAGAGACAGAGCGGTCGGTGACCGGGAGTGAGAGAGGGACAGAGCGGTTAGTGACCGGGAGTGAGAGAGGGACAGAGAGACAGAGCGGTTGGTGACCGGGAGTGAGGGAGGGACAGAGAGAGACAGAGCGGTTAGTGACTGGGAGTGAGGGAGGGACAGAGAGACAGAGCGGTTAGTGACCGGGAGTGAGGGAGAGACAGAGAGACAGAGCGGTTTGTGACCGGGTGTGAGAGAGGGACAGAGAGACAGTGGTCAGTGACCGGGAGTGAGAGAGGGACAGAGAGACAGAGCAGTTAGTGAGCGGGAGTGAGAGAGGGACAGAGAGACAGAGCGGTTAGTGTCTGGGAGTGAGAGAGGGACAGAGAGACAGAGCGGTTGGTGACCGGGAGTGAGGGAGGGACAGAGAGACAGAGCGGTTAGTGACCCGGTGTGAGGGAGGGACAGAGAGACAGAGCGGTTAGTGACCGGGAGTGAGAGAGGGACAGAGCGGTTAGTGAGCGGGAGTGAGAGATGGACAGAGCGGTTAGTGACCCGGTGTGATGGAGGGACAGAGCGGTTAGTGAGCGGGAGTGAGAGATGGACAGAGAGACAGAGCGGTTAGTGACCCGGTGTGATGGAGGGACAGAGCGGTTAGTGACTGAGAGTGTGAGAGGCACAGAGAGACAGAGCGGACAGTGACCGGGAGTGAGGGAGGAACAAGGTGACAGAGCGGTTAGAGACTGGGAGTGAGGGAGGGACAGAGAGACAGAGCTGTTAGTGACCGGGAGTGAGAGAGGGACAGAGCAGTTAGTGACCGGGAGTGAGAGAGGGACAGAGAGACAGTGGTCAGTGACCGGGAGTGAGAGAGGGACAGAGAGACGGGGCAGTTAGAGACTGGGAGTGAGGGAGGGACAGAGAGACAGAGCGGTCAGTGATCGGGAGTGAGAGAGGGACAGAGAGACGGGGCAGTTAGAGACTGGGAGTGAGGGAGGGACAGAGAGACAGAGCGGTTAGTGACCGGGAGTGAGAGAGGGACAGAGAGACAGAGCGGTTAGAGACTGGGAGTGAGAGAGAGACAGAGCGGTTAGTGACTGGGAGTGAGAGAGGGACAGAGAGACAGAGCGGTTAGTGACTGGGAATGAGAGAGGGACAGAGAGACAGAGCGGTTAGTGACCGGGAGTGAGCGAGGGACAGAGAGACAGAGCGGTTAGTGACCGGGAGTGAGAGAGGGACAGAGAGACAGAGCGGTTAGTGACCGGGAGTGAGAGAGGGACAGAGCGGTTGGTGACCGGGAGTGAGAGAGGGACAGAGCGGTTAGTGACCCGGTGTGAGAGAGGGACAGAGAGACAGAGCGGTTGGTGACCGGGAGTGAGAGAGGGACAGAGAGTCAGAGCGGTTAGTGACTGGGAGTGAGGGAGGGACAGAGAGTCAGAGCGGTTAGTGAGCAGGAGTGAGAGACGGACAGAGAGTCAGAGCGGTTAGTGACCGGGAGTGAGGGAGGGACAGAGAGTCAGAGCGGTTAGTGAGCAGGAGTGAGAGACGGACAGAGCAGTTAGCGACCGGGAGAGAGAGACGGACAGAGAGATAGAGCGGTTAGTGACCGGGAGTGAGGGAGGGACAGAGAGACAGAGCGGTTAGTGACCGGGAGAGAGAGACGGACAGAGAGACAGAGCAGTTAGTGACCGGGAGAGAGGGAGGGACAGAGAGACCGAGCGGTTAGTGACCCGGTGTGATGGAGGGACAGAGCGGTTAGTGACTGAGAGTGTGAGAGGGACAGAGAGACAGAGCGGACAGTGACCGGGAGTGAGGGAGGGACAGAGAGAGACAGAGCGGTTAGTGACCGGGAGTGAGAGGGGGACAGAGAGACACAGCGGTTATTGACCGTGGGTGAGGGAGGGACAGAGAGACACAGCGGTTAGTGACCGGGGGTGAGGGAGGGACAGAGAGACAGAGCGGTTAGTGACCGGGGGTGAGGGAGGGGCAGAGAGACAGAGCAGTTAGTGACCGGGAGTGAGAGAGGGACAGAGAGACAGAGCGATTAGTGACCGGGAGTGAGAGAGGGACAGAGCAGTTAGTGACCGGGAGCGAGAGAGGGTCAGAGCGCTTAGTGACCGGGAGTGAGAGAGGGACAGAGAGACAGAGCGGTTAGAGTCCAAGAGTGAGAGAGGGACAGATACACAGAGCGGTTAGTGACCGGGAGTGAGATAGGGACAGAGAGACACAGCGGTTAGTGACCGGGGGTGAGGGAGAGACAGAGCGGTTAGAGACCGGGAGTGAGGGAGAGACAGAGAGACAGAGCGGTTGTTGACCGGGAGTGAGGGAGGGACAGAGAGACAGAGCGCTTAGAGACCGGGAGTGAGAGAGGGACAGAGACAGAGCGCTTAGTGACCGGGATTGAGAGAGGGACAGAGAGACAGAGTGGTGAGTGACTGGGAGTGAGAGAGGGACAGAGAGACAGAGTGGTGAGTGACTGGGAGTGAGGGAGGGACAGAGAGACAGAGCAGTTAGTGACCGGGAGTGAGGGAGAGACAGAGAGATAGAGCGTTTAGTGACCGAGAGTGAGAGAGGGACAGAGAGACTGAGCGGTTAGTGACCGGGAGTGAGAGAGGGACAGAGCGGTTAGTGACCTGGAGTGAGGGAGAGACAGAGAGACAGAGTGGTTAGTGACCGGGATTGAGAGAGGGACAGTGAGACAGAGCGGTTAGTGACCAGGAGTGAGAGAGGGTAAGACAGACAGAGCGGTTAGTGACCGGGAGTGAGAGAGGGACAGAGAGACAGAGCGATCAGTGTCCGGGAGTGAGGGATGGACAGAGAGACTGAACGGTTAGTGACCGGGAATGAGGGAGGGACAGACCGGTTAGTGACCAGGAGTGAGAGAGGGACAGAGAGACAGAGCAGTCAGTGACCGGGGGTGAGGGAGTGACAGAGAGACAGAGAGGTTGGTGACTGGGAGTGATAGATGGACAGAGATACAGAGCAGTCAGTGTCCGGGAGTGAGGGATGGACAGAGAGACAGAGCGGTCAGTGACCGGGAGTGAGAGCGGGACAGAGAGACAGAGCGGTTAGAGTCTGGGAGTGAGGGAGGGACAGAGAGACAGAGCGGTTAGTGACCGGGAGTGAGAGCGGGACAGAGAGACAGAGCGGTCAGTGATCGGGGTGAGAGAGGGACAGAGCAGTTAGTGACCGGGAGTGAGAGAGGGACAGAGAGTCAGAGCGGTTAGTGACCGGGCGTGAGGGTGGGACAGAGAGACAGAGCGGTCAGTGACCGGGAGTGAGAGAGGGACAGAGAGATAGAGTGGTTAGTGAGCGGGAGTGAGGGTGGGACAGAGAGACAGAGCGGTTAGTGACCGGGAGTGAGAGAGGGACAGAGAGACAGAGCAGTTAGTGACCGGGTGTGAGAGAGGGACAGAGAGACAGAGCTGTCGGTGACTGGGAGTGAGGGAGGGACAGAGAGACAGAGCGGTTAGTGACCAGGAGTGAGAGAGAGACAGAGAGACAGAGTGGTTAGAGACTGGGCATGAGGGTGGGACAGGGAGACCGAGCAGTCAGTGACTGGGAGTGAGGGAGGGACAGAGAGACAGAGCGATTAGTGACCAGGAGTGAGAGAGAGACAGAGAGACAGAGCGATTAGTGACCGGGCGTGAGAGAGGGACAGAGAGACAGAGCGGTCAGTGACCGGGAGGGACAGAGAGACAGAACGGTTAGAGACCGGGGGTGAGGGAGAGACAGAGAGACAGAGCAGTCAGTGACCGGGGGTGAGGGAGGGACAGAGAGACAGAGAGGTTGGTGACTGGGAGTGATAGATGGACAGAGAGACAGAGTGGTTAGTGACCGGGAGTGAGAGAGAGACAGAGTGGTTAGTGACCGCGAGTGAGAGAGGGACAGAGTGGTTAGTGACCGGGAGTGAGAGAGGGACAGAGAGACAGAGCGGTGAGTGACCGGGAGTGAGAGAGAGACAGAGAGACAGAGCAGTTAGAGACTGGGAGTGAGAGAGAGACAGAGTGGTTAGTGACCGGGAGTGAGAGAGGAACAGAGAGACAGAGCAGTTAGAGACTGGGAGTGAGAGGGGGACAGAGAGACAGAGCGGTTAGAGACTGGGAATGAGAGGGGGACAGAGAGACAGAGCGGTTAGAGACTGGGAGTGAGAGAGGGACAGAGAGACAGAGCGGTTAGTGACCGGGAGTGAGAGTGGGACAGAGAGACAGAGCGGTTAGTGACCGGGAGTGAGAGAGGGACAGAGAGACAGAACGGTTAGTGACCCGGTGTGAGAGAGGGACAGAGAGACAGAGCAGTTAGTGACCGGGAGTGAGAGAGGGACAGAGCAGTTAGTGACCGGGAGTGAGGGAGAGACAGAGAGACAGAGTGGTTAGTGACCGGGAGTGAGAGAGGGACAGAGCAGTTAGTGACCGGGAGTGAGGGAGGGACAGAGGGACAGAGCGGTTAGTGACTGGGAGTGAGAGTGGGACAGAGAGACAGAGTGGTTAGTGACTGGGAGTGAGAGTGGGACAGTGAGACAGAGCGGTTAGTGACCGGGAGTGAGAGTGGGACAGAGAGACAGAGTGGTTAGTGACTGGGAGTGAGAGTGGGACAGTGAGACAGAGCGGTTAGTGACCGGGAGTGAGAGAGGGACAGAGAGACAGAGCGGTTAGTGACCGGGAGTGAGAGAGGTACAGAGCGGTTAGTGACTGGGAGTGAGAGGGGGACAGAGAGACAGAGCGGTTAGTGACCGGGAGTAAGAGAGATACAGAGCGGTTAGTGACTGGGAGTGAGAGGGGGACAGAGAGACAGAGCGGTCATTGATTGGGAATGAGAGAGGGACAGAGAGACAGAGCGGTGAGTGACTGGGAGTGAGAGGGGGACAGAGAGACAGAGCGGTTAGTGACCGGGTGTGAGAGAGGGACAGAGCAGTTAGTGGCCGGGAGTGAGAGAGGGACAGAGAGACAGAGCGGTTAGTGACTGGGAGTGAGGGAGGGACAGAGAGACAGAGCAGTCAGTGACCGGGGGTGAGGGAGGGACAGAGAGACAGAGAGGTTAGTGACCGGGGGTGAGGGAGGGACAGAGAGACAGAGTGGTTAGTGACCGGGAGTGAGGGAGGGACAGAGAGACAGAGCAGTCAGTGACCGGGAGAGAGGGAGGGACAGAGAGACAGAACGGTTAGAGACCGGGGGTGAGGGAGAGACAGAGAGACAGAGAGGTTAGTGACCGGGAGTGAGAGAGGGACAGAGAGACAGAGCGGTTAGTGACCAGGAGTGAGAGAGAGACAGAGAGACAGAGCAGTCAGTGACCGGGGTTGAGGGAGGGACAGAGAGACAGAGAGGTTGGTGACTGGGAGTGATAGATGGACAGAGAGACAGAGCGGTTAGTGACCGGGAGTGAGAGAGAGAGACAGAGTGGTTAGTGACCTGGAGTGAGAGAGGGACAGAGTGGTTAGTGACCGGGAGTGAGAGAGGGACAGAGAGAAAGAGCGGTTAGTGACCGGGAGTGAGAGAGAGACAGAGAGACAGAGCAGTTAGAGACTGGGAGTGAGAGAGAGACAGAGTGGTTAGTGACCGGGAGTGAGAGAGGAACAGAGAGACAGAGCAGTTAGAGACTGGGAGTGAGAGGGGGACAGAGAGACAGAGCGGTTAGAGACTGGGAATGAGAGGGGGACAGAGAGACAGAGCGGTTAGAGACTGGGAGTGAGAGGGGGACAGAAAGACAGAGCGGTTCGAGACCGGGAGTGAGAGAGGGTAAGACAGACAGAGCGGTTAGTGACCGGGAGTGAGAGAGGGACAGAGAGACAGAGCGATCAGTGTCCGGGAGTGAGGGATGGACAGAGAGACTGAACGGTAAGTGACCGGGAATGAGAGAGGGACAGACCGGTTAGTGACCAGGAGTGAGAGAGGGACAGAGAGACAGAGCAGTCAGTGACCGGGGGTGAGGGAGTGACAGAGAGACAGAGAGGTTGGTGACTGGGAGTGATAGATGGACAGAGATACAGAGCAGTCAGTGTCCGGGAGTGAGGGATGGACAGAGAGACAGAGCGGTCAGTGACCGGGAGTGAGAGCGGGACAGAGAGACAGAGCGGTTAGTGACCGGGAGTGAGAGCGGGACAGAGAGACCGAGCGGTTAGTGACCCGGTGTGATGCAGGGACAGAGCGGTTAGTGACTGAGAGTGTGAGAGGGACAGAGAGACAGAGCGGACAGTGACCGGGAGTGAGGGAGGGACAGAGAGACAGAGCGGTTAGTGACCGGGAGTGAGAGGGGGACAGAGAGACACAGCGGTTAGTGACCGGGGGTGAGGGAGGGACAGAGAGACACAGCGGTTAGTGACCGGGGGTGAGGGAGGGACAGAGAGACAGAGCGGTTAGTGACCGGGGGTGAGGGAGGGGCAGAGAGACAGAGCAGTTAGTGACCGGGAGTGAGAGAGGGACAGAGAGACAGAGCGATTAGTGACCGGGAGTGAGAGAGGGACAGAGCAGTTAGTGACCGGGAGTGAGAGAGGGTCAGAGCGCTTAGTGACCGGGAGTGAGAGAGGGACAGAGAGACAGAGCGGTTAGAGTCCAAGAGTGAGAGAGGGACAGAGAGACAGAGCGGTTAGTGACCGGGAGTGAGATAGGGACAGAGAGACACAGCGGTTAGTGACCGGGGGTGAGGGAGAGACAGAGCGGTTAGAGACCGGGAGTGAGGGAGAGACAGAGAGACAGAGCGGTTATTGACCGGGAGTGAGGGAGGGACAGAGAGACAGAGCGCTTAGTGACCGGGAGTGAGAGAGGGACAGAGACAGAGCGCTTAGTGACCGGGATTGAGAGAGGGACAGAGAGACAGAGTGGTGAGTGACTGGGAGTGAGAGAGGGACAGAGAGACAGAGTGGTGAGTGATTGGGAGTGAGGGAGGGACAGAGAGACAGAGCAGTTAGTGACCGGGAGTGAGGGAGAGACAGAGAGATAGAGCGTTTAGTGACCGAGAGTGAGAGAGGGACAGAGAGACTGAGCGGTTAGTGACCGGGAGTGAGAGAGGGACAGAGCGGTTAGTGACCTGGAGTGAGGGAGAGACAGAGAGACAGAGTGGTTAGTGACCGGGATTGAGAGAGGGACAGTGAGACAGAGCGGTTAGTGACCAGGAGTGAGAGAGGGACAGAGAGACAGAGCGGTTAGAGACTGGGAGTGAGAGGGGGACAGAAAGACAGAGCGGTTCGAGACCGGGAGTGAGAGAGGGTAAGACAGACAGAGCGGTTAGTGACCGGGAGTGAGAGAGGGAGAGAGAGACAGAGCGATCAGTGTCCGGGAGTGAGGGATGGACAGAGAGACTGAACGGTTAGTGACCGGGAATGAGAGAGGGACAGACCGGTTAGTGACCAGGAGTGAGAGAGGGACAGAGAGACAGAGCAGTCAGTGACCGGGGGTGAGGGAGTGACAGAGAGACAGAGAGGTTGGTGACTGGGAGTGATAGATGGACAGAGATACAGAGCAGTCAGTGTCCGGGAGTGAGGGATGGACAGAGAGACAGAGCGGTCAGTGACCGGGAGTGAGAGCGGGACAGAGAGACAGAGCGGTTAGAGTCTGGGAGTGAGGGAGGGACAGAGAGACAGAGCGGTTAGTGACCGGGAGTGAGAGCGGGACAGAGAGACAGAGCGGTCAGTGACCGGGGTGAGAGAGGGACAGAGCAGTTAGTGACCGGGAGTGAGAGAGGGACAGAGAGACAGAGCGGTTAGTGACCGGGCATGAGGGTGGGACAGAGAGACAGAGCGGTCAGTGACCGGGAGTGAGAGAGGGACAGAGAGATAGAGTGGTTAGTGAGCGGGAGTGAGGGTGTGACAGAGAGACAGAGCGGTTAGTGACCGGGAGTGAGAGGGGGACAGAGAGACATAGCGGTTAGTGACCGGGGGTGAGGGAGGGACAGAGAGACACAGCGGTTAGTGACCAGGGGTGAGGGAGGGACAGAGAGACAGAGCGGTTAGTGACCGGGGGTGAGGGAGGGGCAGAGAGACAGAGCAGTTAGTGACCGGGAGTGAGAGAGGGACAGAGAGACAGAACGATTAGTGACCGGGAGTGAGAGAGGGTCAGAGCGCTTAGTGACCGGGAGTGAGAGAGGGACAGAGAGACAGAGCGGTTAGAGTACAAGAGTGAGAGAGGGACAGAGAGACAGAGCGGTTAGTGACCGGGAGTGAGATAGGGACAGAGAGACACAGCGGTTAGTGACCGGGGGTGAGGGAGAGACAGAGCGGTTAGAGACCGGGAGTGAGGGAGAGACAGAGAGACAGAGCGGTTATTGACCGGGAGTGAGGGAGGGACAGAGAGACAGAGCGCTTAGTGACCGGGAGTGAGAGAGGGACAGAGACAGAGCGCTTAGTGACCGGGATTGAGAGAGGGACAGAGTGACAGAGTGGTGAGTGACTGGGAGTGAGAGAGGGACAGAGAGACAGAGTGGTGAGTGACTGGGAGTGAGAGTGGGACAGTGAGACAGAGCGGTTAGTGACCGGGAGTGAGAGAGGGACAGAGAGACAGAGCGGTTAGTGACCGGGAGTGAGAGAGGTACAGAGCGGTTAGTGACTGGGAGTGAGAGGGGGACAGAGAGACAGAGCGGTTAGTGACCGGGAGTAAGAGAGATACAGAGCGGTTAGTGACTGGGAGTGAGAGGGGGACAGAGAGACAGAGCGGTCATTGATTGGGAATGAGAGAGGGACAGAGAGACAGAGCGGTGAGTGACTGGGAGTGAGAGGGGGACAGAGAGACAGAGCGGTTAGTGACCGGGTGTGAGAGAGGGACAGAGCAGTTAGTGGCCGGGAGTGAGAGAGGGACAGAGAGACAGAGCGGTTAGTGACTGGGAGTGAGGGAGGGACAGAGAGACAGAGCAGTCAGTGACCGGGGGTGAGGGAGGGACAGAGAGACAGAGAGGTTAGTGACCGGGGGTGAGGGAGGGACAGAGAGACAGAGTGGTTAGTGACCGGGAGTGAGGGAGGGACAGAGAGACAGAGCAGTCAGTGACCGGGAGAGAGGGAGGGACAGAGAGACAGAGAGGTTAGTGACCGAGAGTGAGGGAGGGACAGAGAGACAGAGTGGTTAGTGACCGGGAGTGAGGGAGGGACAGAGAGACAGAACGGTTAGAGACCGGGGGTGAGGGAGAGACAGAGAGACAGAGAGGATAGTGACCGGGAGTGAGAGAGGGACAGAGAGACAGAGCGGTTAGTGACCAGGAGTGAGAGAGAGACAGAGAGACAGAGCAGTCAGTGACCGGGGTTGAGGGAGGGACAGAGAGACAGAGAGGTTGGTGACTGGGAGTGATAGATGGACAGAGAGACAGAGCGGTTAGTGACCGGGAGTGAGAGAGAGAGACAGAGTGGTTAGTGACCTGGAGTGAGAGAGGGACAGAGTGGTTAGTGACCGGGAGTGAGAGAGGGACAGAGAGAAAGAGCGGTTAGTGACCGGGAGTGAGAGAGAGACAGAGAGACAGAGCAGTTAGAGACTGGGAGTGAGAGAGAGACAGAGTGGTTAGTGACCGGGAGTGAGAGAGGAACAGAGAGACAGAGCAGTTAGAGACTGGGAGTGAGAGGGGGACAGAGAGACAGAGCGGTTAGAGACTGGGAATGAGAGGGGGACAGAGAGACAGAGCGGTTAGAGACTGGGAGTGAGAGGGGGACAGAAAGACAGAGCGGTTCGAGACCGGGAGTGAGAGAGGGTAAGACAGACAGAGCGGTTAGTGACCGGGAGTGAGAGAGGGACAGAGAGACAGAGCGATCAGTGTCCGGGAGTGAGGGATGGACAGAGAGACTGAACGGTTAGTGACCGGGAATGAGAGAGGGACAGACCGGTTAGTGACCAGGAGTGAGAGAGGGACAGAGAGACAGAGCAGTCAGTGACCGGGGGTGAGGGAGTGACAGAGAGACAGAGAGGTTGGTGACTGGGAGTGATAGATGGACAGAGATACAGAGCAGTCAGTGTCCGGGAGTGAGGGATGGACAGAGAGACAGAGCGGTCAGTGACCGCGAGTGAGAGCGGGACAGAGAGACAGAGCGGTTAGTGACCGGGAGTGAGAGCGGGACAGAGAGACCGAGCGGTTAGTGACCCGGTGTGATGGAGGGACAGAGCGGTTAGTGACTGAGAGTGTGAGAGGGACAGAGAGACAGAGCGGACAGTGACCGGGAGTGAGGGAGGGACAGAGAGACAGAGCGGTTAGTGACCGGGAGTGAGAGGGGGACAGAGAGACACAGCGGTTAGTGACCGGGGGTGAGGGAGGGACAGAGAGACACAGCGGTTAGTGACCGGGGGTGAGGGAGGGACAGAGAGACAGAGCGGTTAGTGACCGGGGGTGAGGGAGGGGCAGAGAGACAGAGCAGTTAGTGACCGGGAGTGAGAGAGGGACAGAGAGACAGAGCGATTAGTGACCGGGAGTGAGAGAGGGACAGAGCAGTTAGTGACCGGGAGTGAGAGAGGGTCAGAGAGACAGAGCGGTTAGAGTCCAAGAGTGAGAGAGGGACAGAGAGACAGAGCGGTTAGTGACCGGGAGTGAGATAGGGACAGAGAGACACAGCGGTTAGTGACCGGGGGTGAGGGAGAGACAGAGCGGTTAGAGACCGGGAGTGAGGGAGAGACAGAGAGACAGAGCGGTTATTGACCGGGAGTGAGGGAGGGACAGAGAGACAGAGCGCTTAGTGACCGGGAGTGAGAGAGGGACAGAGACAGAGCGCTTAGTGACCGGGATTGAGAGAGGGACAGAGAGACAGAGTGGTGAGTGACTGGGAGTGAGAGAGGGACAGAGAGACAGAGTGGTGAGTGACTGGGAGTGAGGGAGGGACAGAGAGACAGAGCAGTTAGTGACCGGGAGTGAGGGAGAGACAGAGAGATAGAGCGTTTAGTGACCGAGAGTGAGAGAGGGACAGAGAGACTGAGCGGTTAGTGACTGGGAGTGAGAGAGGGACAGAGCGGTTAGTGACCTGGAGTGAGGGAGAGACAGAGAGACAGAGTGGTTAGTGACCGGGATTGAGAGAGGGACAGTGAGACAGAGCGGTTAGTGACCAGGAGTGAGAGAGGGACAGAGAGACAGAGCGGTTAGAGACTGGGAGTGAGAGGGGGACAGAAAGACAGAGCGGTTCGAGACCGGGAGTGAGAGAGGGTAAGACAGACAGAGCGGTTAGTGACCGGGAGTGAGAGAGGGAGAGAGAGACAGAGCGATCAGTGTCCGGGAGTGAGGGATGGACAGAGAGACTGAACGGTTAGTGACCGGGAATGAGAGAGGGACAGACCGGTTAGTGACCAGGAGTGAGAGAGGGACAGAGAGACAGAGCAGTCAGTGACCGGGGGTGAGGGAGTGACAGAGAGACAGAGAGGTTGGTGACTGGGAGTGATAGATGGACAGAGATACAGAGCAGTCAGTGTCCGGGAGTGAGGGATGGACAGAGAGACAGAGCGGTCAGTGACCGGGAGTGAGAGCGGGACAGAGAGACAGAGCGGTTAGAGTCTGGGAGTGAGGGAGGGACAGAGAGACAGAGCGGTTAGTGACCGGGAGTGAGAGCGGGACAGAGAGACAGAGCGGTCAGTGACCGGGGTGAGAGAGGGACAGAGCAGTTAGTGACCGGGAGTGAGAGAGGGACAGAGAGACAGAGCGGTTAGTGACCGGGCGTGAGGGTGGGACAGAGAGACAGAGCGGTCAGTGACCGGGAGTGAGAGAGGGACAGAGAGATAGAGTGGTTAGTGAGCGGGAGTGAGGGTGTGACAGAGAGACAGAGCGGTTAGTGACCGGGAGTGAGAGGGGGACAGAGAGACATAGCGGTTAGTGACCGGGGGTGAGGGAGGGACAGAGAGACACAGCGGTTAGTGACCGGGGGTGAGGGAGGGACAGAGAGACAGAGCGGTTAGTGACCGGGGGTGAGGGAGGGGCAGAGAGACAGAGCAGTTAGTGACCGGGAGTGAGAGAGGGACAGAGAGACAGAACGATTAGTGACCGGGAGTGAGAGAGGGACAGAGCAGTTAGTGACCGGGAGTGAGAGAGGGTCAGAGCGCTTAGTGACCGGGAGTGAGAGAGGGACAGAGAGACAGAGCGGTTAGAGTACAAGAGTGAGAGAGGGACAGAGAGACAGAGCGGTTAGTGACCGGGAGTGAGATAGGGACAGAGAGACACAGCGGTTAGTGACCGGGGGTGAGGGAGAGACAGAGCGGTTAGAGACCGGGAGTGAGGGAGAGACAGAGAGACAGAACGGTTATTGACCGGGAGTGAGGGAGGGACAGAGAGACAGAGCGCTTAGTGACCGGGAGTGAGAGAGGGACAGAGACAGAGCGCTTAGTGACCGGGATTGAGAGAGGGACAGAGTGACAGAGTGGTGAGTGACTGGGA
This sequence comes from Isurus oxyrinchus, assembly GCA_026770705.1. Classification (NCBI taxonomy): domain Eukaryota; kingdom Metazoa; phylum Chordata; class Chondrichthyes; order Lamniformes; family Lamnidae; genus Isurus; species Isurus oxyrinchus. The sequence continues at coordinate 37,474 of JANJGN010002275.1, forward strand.
GTGAGAGAGGGACAGAGAGACAGAGTGGTGAGTGACTGGGAGTGAGGGAGGGACAGAGAGACAGAGCAGTTAGTGACCGGGAGTGAGGGAGAGACAGAGAGATAGAGCGTTTAGTGACCGAGAGTGAGAGAGGGACAGAGAGACTGAGCGGTTAGTGACCGGGAGTGAGAGAGGGACAGAGCGGTTAGTGACCTGGAGTGAGGGAGAGACAGAGAGACAGAGTGGTTAGTGACCGGGATTGAGAGAGGGACAGTGAGACAGAGCGGTTAGTGACCAGGAGTGAGAGAGGGACAGAGAGACAGAGCGGTTAGAGACTGGGAGTGAGAGGGGGACAGAAAGACAGAGCGGTTCGAGACCGGGAGTGAGAGAGGGTAAGACAGACAGAGCGGTTAGTGACCGGGAGTGAGAGAGGGACAGAGAGACAGAGCGATCAGTGTCCGGGAGTGAGGGATGGACAGAGAGACTGAACGGTTAGTGACCGGGAATGAGAGAGGGACAGACCGGTTAGTGACCAGGAGTGAGAGAGGGACAGAGAGACAGAGCAGTCAGTGACCGGGGGTGAGGGAGTGACAGAGAGACAGAGAGGTTGGTGACTGGGAGTGATAGATGGACAGAGATACAGAGCAGTCAGTGTCCGGGAGTGAGGGATGGACAGAGAGACAGAGCGGTCAGTGACCGGGAGTGAGAGCGGGACAGAGAGACAGAGCGGTTAGAGTCTGGGAGTGAGGGAGGGACAGAGAGACAGAGCGGTTAGTGACCGGGAGTGAGAGCGGGACAGAGAGACAGAGCGGTCAGTGACCGGGGTGAGAGAGGGACAGAGCAGTTAGTGACCGGGAGTGAGAGAGGGACAGAGAGACAGAGCGGTTAGTGACCGGGCGTGAGGGTGGGACAGAGAGACAGAGCGGTCAGTGACCGGGAGTGAGAGAGGGACAGAGAGATAGAGTGGTTAGTGAGCGGGAGTGAGGGTGTGACAGAGAGACAGAGCGGTTAGTGACCGGGAGTGAGAGGGGGACAGAGAGACATAGCGGTTAGTGACCGGGGGTGAGGGAGGGACAGAGAGACACAGCGGTTAGTGACCGGGGGTGAGGGAGGGACAGAGAGACAGAGCGGTTAGTGACCGGGGGTGAGGGAGGGGCAGAGAGACAGAGCAGTTAGTGACCGGGAGTGAGAGAGGGACAGAGAGACAGAACGATTAGTGACCGGGAGTGAGAGAGGGACAGAGCAGTTAGTGACCGGGAGTGAGAGAGGGTCAGAGCGCTTAGTGACCGGGAGTGAGAGAGGGACAGAGAGACAGAGCGGTTAGAGTACAAGAGTGAGAGAGGGACAGAGAGACAGAGCGGTTAGTGACCGGGAGTGAGATAGGGACAGAGAGACACAGCGGTTAGTGACCGGGGGTGAGGGAGAGACAGAGCGGTTAGAGACCGGGAGTGAGGGAGAGACAGAGAGACAGAGCGGTTATTGACCGGGAGTGAGGGAGGGACAGAGAGACAGAGCGCTTAGTGACCGGGAGTGAGAGAGGGACAGAGACAGAGCGCTTAGTGACCGGGATTGAGAGAGGGACAGAGTGACAGAGTGGTGAGTGACTGGGAGTGAGAGAGGGACAGAGAGACAGAGTGGTGAGTGACTGGGAGTGAGGGAGGGACAGAGAGACAGAGCAGTTAGTGACCGGGAGTGAGGGAGAGACAGAGAGATAGAGCGTTTAGTGACCGAGAGTGAGAGAGGGACAGAGAGACTGAGCGGTTAGTGACCAGGAGTGAGAGAGGGACAGAGCGGTTAGTGACCTGGAGTGAGGGAGAGACAGAGAGACAGAGTGGTTAGTGACCGGGATTGAGAGAGGGACAGTGAGACAGAGCGGTTAGTGACCAGGAGTGAGAGAGGGACAGAGAGACAGAGCGGTTAGAGACTGGGAGTGAGAGGGGGACAGAAAGACAGAGCGGTTCGAGACCGGGAGTGAGAGAGGGTAAGACAGACAGAGCGGTTAGTGACCGGGAGTGAGAGAGGGACAGAGAGACAGAGCGATCAGTGTCCGGGAGTGAGGGATGGACAGAGAGACTGAACGGTTAGTGACCGGGAATGAGAGAGGGACAGACCGGTTAGTGACCAGGAGTGAGAGAGGGACAGAGAGACAGAGCAGTCAGTGACCGGGGGTGAGGGAGTGACAGAGAGACAGAGAGGTTGGTGACTGGGAGTGATAGATGGACAGAGATACAGAGCAGTCAGTGTCCGGGAGTGAGGGATGGACAGAGAGACAGAGCGGTCAGTGACCGGGAGTGAGAGCGGGACAGAGAGACAGAGCGGTTAGAGTCTGGGAGTGAGGGAGGGACAGAGAGACAGAGCGGTTAGTGACCGGGAGTGAGAGCGGGACAGAGAGACAGAGCGGTCAGTGACCGGGGTGAGAGAGGGACAGAGCAGTTAGTGACCGGGAGTGAGAGAGGGACAGAGAGACAGAGCGGTTAGTGACCGGGCGTGAGGGTGGGACAGAGAGACAGAGCGGTCAGTGACCGGGAGTGAGAGAGGGACAGAGAGATAGAGTGGTTAGTGAGCGGGAGTGAGGGTGGGACAGAGAGACAGAGCGGTTAGTGACCGGGAGTGAGAGAGGGACAGAGAGACAGAGCTGTCGGTGACTGGGAGTGAGGGAGGGACAGAGAGACAGAGCGGTTAGTGCCCAGGAGTGAGAGAGAGACAGAGAGACAGAGTGGTTAGAGACTGGGCATGAGGGTGGGACAGGGAGACCGAGCAGTCAGTGACTGGGAGTGAGGGAGGGACAGAGAGACAGAGCGATTAGTGACCAGGAGTGAGAGAGAGACAGAGAGACAGAGCGATTAGTGACCGGGCGTGAGAGAGGGACAGAGAGACAGAGCGGTCAGTGACCGGGAGTGAGGGAGGGACAGAGCGGTTAGTGACCGGGAGTGAGAGGGGGACAGAGAGACACAGCGGTTAGTGACCGGGGGTGAGGGAGGGACAGAGAGACACAGCGGTTAGTGACCGGGGGTGAGGGAGGGACAGAGAGACACAGCGGTTAGTGACCGGGGGTGAGGGAGGGACAGAGAGACAGCGCGGTTAGTGACCGGGGGTGAGGGAGGGGCAGAGAGACAGAGCAGTTAGTGACCGGGAGTGAGAGAGGGACAGATTGGTTAGTGACCGGGAGTGAGAGAGGGACAGAGTGGTTAGTGACCGGGAGTGAGAGAGGGACAGAGAGACAGAGCGGTTAGTGACCGGGTGTGAGAGAGGGACAGAGCAGTTAGTGAACGGGAGTGAGAGAGAGACAGAGTGGTTAGTGACTGGGAGTGAGGGAGGGACAGAGAGACAGAGCAGTCAGTGACCGGGGGTGAGGGAGGGACAGAGAGACAGAGAGGTTAGTGACCGAGAGTGAGGGAGGGACAGAGAGACAGAGTGGTTAGTGACCGGGAGTGAGGGAGGGACAGAGAGACAGAGCAGTCAGTGACCGGGAGAGAGGGAGGGACAGAGAGACAGAGAGGTTAGTGACCGAGAGTGAGGGAGGGACAGAGAGACAGAGTGGTTAGTGACCGGGAGTGAGGGAGGGACAGAGAGACAGAACGGTTAGAGACCGGGGGTGAGGGTGAGACAGAGAGACAGAGCAGTCAGTGACCGGGGGTGAGGGAGGGACAGAGAGACAGAGAGGTTGGTGACTGGGAGTGATAGATGGACAGAGAGACAGAGCGGTTAGTGACCGGGAGTGAGAGAGAGAGACAGAGTGGTTAGTGACCTGGAGTGAGAGAGGGACAGAGTGGTTAGTGACCGGGAGTGAGAGAGGGACAGAGAGAAAGAGCGGTTAGTGACCTGGAGTGAGAGAGGAACAGAGAGACAGAGCAGTTAGAGACTGGGAGTGAGAGGGGGACAGAGAGACAGAGCGGTTAGAGACTGGGAGTGAGAGGGGGACAGAAAGACAGAGCGGTTCGAGACCGGGAGTGAGAGAGGGTAAGACAGACAGAGCGGTTAGTGACCGGGAGTGAGAGAGGGACAGAGAGACAGAGCGATCAGTGTCCGGGAGTGAGGGATGGACAGAGAGACTGAACGGTTAGTGACCGGGAATGAGAGAGGGACAGACCGGTTAGTGACCAGGAGTGAGAGAGGGACAGAGAGACAGAGCAGTCAGTGACCGGGGGTGAGGGAGTGACAGAGAGACAGAGAGGTTGGTGACTGGGAGTGATAGATGGACAGAGATACAGAGCAGTCAGTGTCCGGGAGTGAGGGATGGACAGAGAGACAGAGCGGTCAGTGACAGGGAGTGAGAGCGGGACAGAGAGACAGAGCGGTTAGTGACCGGGAGTGAGAGCGGGACAGAGAGACCGAGCGGTTAGTGACCCGGTGTGATGGAGGGACAGAGCGGTTAGTGACTGAGAGTGTGAGAGGGACAGAGAGACAGAGCGGACAGTGACCGGGAGTGAGGGAGGGACAGAGAGACAGAGCGGTTAGTGACCGGGAGTGAGAGGGGGACAGAGAGACACAGCGGTTAGTGACCGGGGGTGAGGGAGGGACAGAGAGACACAGCGGTTAGTGACCGGGGGTGAGGGAGGGACAGAGAGACAGAGCGGTTAGTGACCGGGGGTGAGGGAGGGGCAGAGAGACAGAGCAGTTAGTGACCGGGAGTGAGAGAGGGACAGAGAGACAGAGCGATTAGTGACCGGGAGTGAGAGAGGGACAGAGCAGTTAGTGACCGGGAGTGAGAGAGGGTCAGAGCGCTTAGTGACCGGGAGTGAGAGAGTGACAGAGAGACAGAGCGGTTAGAGTCCAAGAGTGAGAGAGGGACAGAGAGACAGAGCGGTTAGTGACCGGGAGTGAGATAGGGACAGAGAGACACAGCGGTTAGTGACCGGGGGTGAGGGAGAGACAGAGAGACAGAGCGGTTATTGACCGGGAGTGAGGGAGGGACAGAGAGACAGAGCGCTTAGTGACCGGGAGTGAGAGAGGGACAGAGACAGAGCGCTTAGTGACCAGGATTGAGAGAGGGACAGAGAGACAGAGTGGTGAGTGACTGGGAGTGAGAGAGGGACAGAGAGACAGAGTGGTGAGTGACTGGGAGTGAGGGAGGGACAGAGAGACAGAGCAGTTAGTGACCGGGAGTGAGGGAGAGACAGAGAGATAGAGCGTTTAGTGACCGAGAGTGAGAGAGGGACAGAGAGACTGAGCGGTTAGTGACCGGGAGTGAGAGAGGGACAGAGCGGTTAGTGACCTGGAGTGAGGGAGAGACAGAGAGACAGAGTGGTTAGTGACCGGGATTGAGAGAGGGACAGTGAGACAGAGCGGTTAGTGACCAGGAGTGAGAGAGGGACAGAGAGACAGAGCGGTTAGAGACTGGGAGTGAGAGGGGGACAGAAAGACAGAGCGGTTCGAGACCGGGAGTGAGAGAGGGTAAGACAGACAGAGCGGTTAGTGACCGGGAGTGAGAGAGGGAGAGAGAGACAGAGCGATCAGTGTCCGGAAGTGAGGGATGGACAGAGAGACTGAACGGTTAGTGACCGGGAATGAGAGAGGGACAGACCGGTTAGTGACCAGGAGTGAGAGAGGGACAGAGAGACAGAGCAGTCAGTGACCGGGGGTGAGGGAGTGACAGAGAGACAGAGAGGTTGGTGACTGGGAGTGATAGATGGACAGAGATACAGAGCAGTCAGTGTCCGGGAGTGAGGGATGGACAGAGAGACAGAGCGGTCAGTGACCGGGAGTGAGAGCGGGACAGAGAGACAGAGCGGTTAGAGTCTGGGAGTGAGGGAGGGACAGAGAGACAGAGCGGTTAGTGACCGGGAGTGAGAGCGGGACAGAGAGACAGAGCGGTCAGTGACCGGGGTGAGAGAGGGACAGAGCAGTTAGTGACCGGGAGTGAGAGAGGGACAGAGAGACAGAGCGGTTAGTGACCGGGCGTGAGGGTGGGACAGAGAGACAGAGCGGTCAGTGACCGGGAGTGAGAGAGGGACAGAGAGATAGAGTGGTTAGTGAGCGGGAGTGAGGGTGTGACAGAGAGACAGAGCGGTTAGTGACCGGGAGTGAGAGGGGGACAGAGAGACATAGCGGTTAGTGACCGGGGGTGAGGGAGGGACAGAGAGACACAGCGGTTAGTGACCGGGGGTGAGGGAGGGACAGAGAGACAGAGCGGTTAGTGACCGGGGGTGAGGGAGGGGCAGAGAGACAGAGCAGTTAGTGACCGGGAGTGAGAGAGGGACAGAGAGACAGAACGATTAGTGACCGGGAGTGAGAGAGGGACAGAGCAGTTAGTGACCGGGAGTGAGAGAGGGTCAGAGCGCTTAGTGACCGGGAGTGAGAGAGGGACAGAGAGACAGAGCGGTTAGAGTACAAGAGTGAGAGAGGGACAGAGAGACAGAGCAGTTAGTGACCGGGAGTGAGATAGGGACAGAGAGACACAGCGGTTAGTGACCGGGGGTGAGGGAGAGACAGAGCGGTTAGAGACCGGGAGTGAGGGAGAGACAGAGAGACAGAGCGGTTATTGACCGGGAGTGAGGGAGGGACAGAGAGACAGAGCGCTTAGTGACCGGGAGTGAGAGAGGGACAGAGACAGAGCGCTTAGTGACCGGGATTGAGAGAGGGACAGAGTGACAGAGTGGTGAGTGACTGGGAGTGAGAGAGGGACAGAGAGACAGAGTGGTGAGTGACTGGGAGTGAGGGAGGGACAGAGAGACAGAGCAGTTAGTGACCGGGAGTGAGGGAGAGACAGAGAGATAGAGCGTTTAGTGACCGAGAGTGAGAGAGGGACAGAGAGACTGAGCGGTTAGTGACCGGGAGTGAGAGAGGGACAGAGCGGTTAGTGACCTGGAGTGAGGGAGAGACAGAGAGACAGAGTGGTTAGTGACCGGGATTGAGAGAGGGACAGTGAGACAGAGCGGTTAGTGACCAGGAGTGAGAGAGGGACAGAGAGACAGAGCGGTTAGAGACTGGGAGTGAGAGGGGGACAGAAAGACAGAGCGGTTCGAGACCGGGAGTGAGAGAGGGTAAGACAGACAGAGCGGTTAGTGACCGGGAGTGAGAGAGGGACAGAGAGACAGAGCGATCAGTGTCCGGGAGTGAGGGATGGACAGAGAGACTGAACGGTTAGTGACCGGGAATGAGAGAGGGACAGACCGGTTAGTGACCAGGAGTGAGAGAGGGACAGAGAGACAGAGCAGTCAGTGACCGGGGGTGAGGGAGTGACAGAGAGACAGAGAGGTTGGTGACTGGGAGTGATAGATGGACAGAGATACAGAGCAGTCAGTGTCCGGGAGTGAGGGATGGACAGAGAGACAGAGCGGTCAGTGACCGGGAGTGAGAGCGGGACAGAGAGACAGAGCGGTTAGAGTCTGGGAGTGAGGGAGGGACAGAGAGACAGAGCGGTTAGTGACCGGGAGTGAGAGCGGGACAGAGAGACAGAGCGGTCAGTGACCGGGGTGAGAGAGGGACAGAGCAGTTAGTGACCGGGAGTGAGAGAGGGACAGAGAGACAGAGCGGTTAGTGACCGGGCGTGAGGGTGGGACAGAGAGACAGAGCGGTCAGTGACCGGGAGTGAGAGAGGGACAGAGAGATAGAGTGGTTAGTGAGCGGGAGTGAGGGTGTGACAGAGAGACAGAGCGGTTAGTGACCGGGAGTGAGAGGGGGACAGAGAGACATAGCGGTTAGTGACCGGGGGTGAGGGAGGGACAGAGAGACACAGCGGTTAGTGACCGGGGGTGAGGGAGGGACAGAGAGACAGAGCGGTTAGTGACCGGGGGTGAGGGAGGGGCAGAGAGACAGAGCAGTTAGTGACCGGGAGTGAGAGAGGGACAGAGAGACAGAACGATTAGTGACCGGGAGTGAGAGAGGGACAGAGCAGTTAGTGACCGGGAGTGAGAGAGGGTCAGAGCGCTTAGTGACCGGGAGTGAGAGAGGGACAGAGAGACAGAGCGGTTAGAGTACAAGAGTGAGAGAGGGACAGAGAGACAGAGCAGTTAGTGACCGGGAGTGAGATAGGGACAGAGAGACACAGCGGTTAGTGACCGGGGGTGAGGGAGAGACAGAGCGGTTAGAGACCGGGAGTGAGGGAGAGACAGAGAGACAGAGCGGTTATTGACCGGGAGTGAGGGAGGGACAGAGAGACAGAGCGCTTAGTGACCGGGAGTGAGAGAGGGACAGAGACAGAGCGCTTAGTGACCGGGATTGAGAGAGGGACAGAGTGACAGAGTGGTGAGTGACTGGGAGTGAGAGAGGGACAGAGAGACAGAGTGGTGAGTGACTGGGAGTGAGGGAGGGACAGAGAGACAGAGCAGTTAGTGACCGGGAGTGAGGGAGAGACAGAGAGATAGAGCGTTTAGTGACCGAGAGTGAGAGAGGGACAGAGAGACTGAGCGGTTAGTGACCGGGAGTGAGAGAGGGACAGAGCGGTTAGTGACCTGGAGTGAGGGAGAGACAGAGAGACAGAGTGGTTAGTGACCGGGATTGAGAGAGGGACAGTGAGACAGAGCGGTTAGTGACCAGGAGTGAGAGAGGGACAGAGAGACAGAGCGGTTAGAGACTGGGAGTGAGAGGGGGACAGAAAGACAGAGCGGTTCGAGACCGGGAGTGAGAGAGGGTAAGACAGACAGAGCGGTTAGTGACCGGGAGTGAGAGAGGGACAGAGAGACAGAGCGATCAGTGTCCGGGAGTGAGGGATGGACAGAGAGACTGAACGGTTAGTGACCGGGAATGAGAGAGGGACAGACCGGTTAGTGACCAGGAGTGAGAGAGGGACAGAGAGACAGAGCAGTCAGTGACCGGGGGTGAGGGAGTGACAGAGAGACAGAGAGGTTGGTGACTGGGAGTGATAGATGGACAGAGATACAGAGCAGTCAGTGTCCGGGAGTGAGGGATGGACAGAGAGACAGAGCGGTCAGTGACCGGGAGTGAGAGCGGGACAGAGAGACAGAGCGGTTAGAGTCTGGGAGTGAGGGAGGGACAGAGAGACAGAGCGGTTAGTGACCGGGAGTGAGAGCGGGACAGAGAGACAGAGCGGTCAGTGACCGGGGTGAGAGAGGGACAGAGCAGTTAGTGACCGGGAGTGAGAGAGGGACAGAGAGACAGAGCGGTTAGTGACCGGGCGTGAGGGTGGGACAGAGAGACAGAGCGGTCAGTGACCGGGAGTGAGAGAGGGACAGAGAGATAGAGTGGTTAGTGAGCGGGAGTGAGGGTGTGACAGAGAGACAGAGCGGTTAGTGACCGGGAGTGAGAGGGGGACAGAGAGACATAGCGGTTAGTGACCGGGGGTGAGGGAGGGACAGAGAGACACAGCGGTTAGTGACCGGGGGTGAGGGAGGGACAGAGAGACAGAGCGGTTAGTGACCGGGGGTGAGGGAGGGGCAGAGAGACAGAGCAGTTAGTGACCGGGAGTGAGAGAGGGACAGAGAGACAGAACGATTAGTGACCGGGAGTGAGAGAGGGACAGAGCAGTTAGTGACCGGGAGTGAGAGAGGGTCAGAGCGCTTAGTGACCGGGAGTGAGAGAGGGACAGAGAGACAGAGCGGTTAGAGTACAAGAGTGAGAGAGGGACAGAGAGACAGAGCGGTTAGTGACCGGGAGTGAGATAGGGATAGAGAGACACAGCGGTTAGTGACCGGGGGTGAGGGAGAGACAGAGCGGTTAGAGACCGGGAGTGAGGGAGAGACAGAGAGACAGAGCGGTTATTGACCGGGAGTGAGGGAGGGACAGAGAGACAGAGCGCTTAGTGACCGGGAGTGAGAGAGGGACAGAGACAGAGCGCTTAGTGACCGGGATTGAGAGAGGGACAGAGTGACAGAGTGGTGAGTGACTGGGAGTGAGAGAGGGACAGAGAGACAGAGTGGTGAGTGACTGGGAGTGAGGGAGGGACAGAGAGACAGAGCAGTTAGTGACCGGGAGTGAGGGAGAGACAGAGAGATAGAGCGTTTAGTGACCGAGAGTGAGAGAGGGACAGAGAGACTGAGCGGTTAGTGACCGGGAGTGAGAGAGGGACAGAGCGGTTAGTGACCTGGAGTGAGGGAGAGACAGAGAGACAGAGTGGTTAGTGACCGGGATTGAGAGAGGGACAGTGAGACAGAGCGGTTAGTGACCAGGAGTGAGAGAGGGACAGAGAGACAGAGCGGTTAGAGACTGGGAGTGAGAGGGGGACAGAAAGACAGAGCGGTTCGAGACCGGGAGTGAGAGAGGGTAAGACAGACAGAGCGGTTAGTGACTGGGAGTGAGAGAGGGACAGAGAGACAGAGCGATCAGTGTCCGGGAGTGAGGGATGGACAGAGAGAGTGAACGGTTAGTGACCGGGAATGAGAGAGGGACAGACCGGTTAGTGACCAGGAGTGAGAGAGGGACAGAGAGACAGAGCAGTCAGTGACCGGGGGTGAGGGAGTGACAGAGAGACAGAGAGGTTGGTGACTGGGAGTGATAGATGGACAGAGATACAGAGCAGTCAGTGTCCGGGAGTGAGGGATGGACAGAGAGACAGAGCGGTCAGTGACCGGGAGTGAGAGCGGGACAGAGAGACAGAGCGGTTAGAGTCTGGGAGTGAGGGAGGGACAGAGAGACAGAGCGGTTAGTGACCGGGAGTGAGAGCGGGACAGAGAGACAGAGCGGTCAGTGACCGGGGTGAGAGAGGGACAGAGCAGTTAGTGACCGGGAGTGAGAGAGGGACAGAGAGACAGAGCGGTTAGTGACCGGGCGTGAGGGTGGGACAGAGAGACAGAGCGGTCAGTGACCGGGAGTGAGAGAGGGACAGAGAGATAGAGTGGTTAGTGAGCGGGAGTGAGGGTGGGACAGAGAGACAGAGCGGTTAGTGACCGGGAGTGAGAGAGGGACAGAGAGACAGAGCAGTTAGTGACCGGGTGTGAGAGAGGGACAGAGAGACAGAGCTGTCGGTGACTGGGAGTGAGGGAGGGACAGAGAGACAGAGCGGTTAGTGCCCAGGAGTGAGAGAGAGACAGAGAGACAGAGTGGTTAGAGACTGGGCATGAGGGTGGGACAGGGAGACCGAGCAGTCAGTGACTGGGAGTGAGGGAGGGACAGAGAGACAGAGCGATTAGTGACCAGGAGTGAGAGAGAGACAGAGAGACAGAGCGATTAGTGACCTGGCGTGAGAGAGGGACAGAGAGACAGAGCGGTCAGTGACCGGGAGTGAGGGAGGGACAGAGCGGTTAGTGACCGGGAGTGAGAGGGGGACAGAGAGACACAGCGGTTAGTGACCGGGGGTGAGGGAGGGACAGAGAGACACAGCGGTTAGTGACCGGGGGTGAGGGAGGGACAGAGAGACACAGCGGTTAGTGACCGGGGGTGAGGGAGGGACAGAGAGACAGCGCGGTTAGTGACCGGGGGTGAGGGAGGGGCAGAGAGACAGAGCAGTTAGTGACCGGGAGTGAGAGAGGGACAGATTGGTTAGTGACCGGGAGTGAGAGAGGGACAGAGTGGTTAGTGACCGGGAGTGAGAGAGGGACAGAGAGACAGAGCGGTTAGTGACCGGGTGTGAGAGAGGGACAGAGCAGTTAGTGAACGGGAGTGAGAGAGAGACAGAGTGGTTAGTGACTGGGAGTGAGGGAGGGACAGAGAGACAGAGCAGTCAGTGACCGGGGGTGAGGGAGGGACAGAGAGACAGAGAGGTTAGTGACCGAGAGTGAGGGAGGGACAGAGAGACAGAGTGGTTAGTGACCGGGAGTGAGGGAGGGACAGAGAGACAGAGCAGTCAGTGACCGGGAGAGAGGGAGGGACAGAGAGACAGAGAGGTTAGTGACCGAGAGTGAGGGAGGGACAGAGAGACAGAGTGGTTAGTGACCGGGAGTGAGGGAGGGACAGAGAGACAGAACGGTTAGAGACCGGGGGTGAGGGAGAGACAGAGAGACAGAACAGTCAGTGACCGGGGGTGAGGGAGGGACAGAGAGACAGAGAGGTTGGTGACTGGGAGTGATAGATGGACAGAGAGACAGAGCGGTTAGTGACCGGGAGTGAGAGAGAGAGACAGAGTGGTTAGTGACCTGGAGTGAGAGAGGGACAGAGTGGTTAGTGACCGGGAGTGAGAGAGGGACAGAGAGAAAGAGCGGTTAGTGACCGGGAGTGAGAGAGAGACAGAGAGACAGAGCAGTTAGAGACTGGGAGTGAGAGAGAGACAGAGTGGTTAGTGACCGGGAGTGAGAGAGGAACAGAGAGACAGAGCAGTTAGAGACTGGGAGTGAGAGGGGGACAGAGAGACAGAGCGGTTAGAGACTGGGAATGAGAGGGGGACAGAGAGACAGAGCGGTTAGAGACTGGGAGTGAGAGGGGGACAGAAAGACAGAGCGGTTCGAGACCGGGAGTGAGAGAGGGTAAGACAGACAGAGCGGTTAGTGACCGGGAGTGAGAGAGGGACAGAGAGACAGAGCGATCAGTGTCCGGGAGTGAGGGATGGACAGAGAGACTGAACGGTTAGTGACCGGGAATGAGAGAGGGACAGACCGGTTAGTGACCAGGAGTGAGAGAGGGACAGAGAGACAGAGCAGTCAGTGACCGGGGGTGAGGGAGTGACAGAGAGACAGAGAGGTTGGTGACTGGGAGTGATAGATGGACAGAGATACAGAGCAGTCAGTGTCCGGGAGTGAGGGATGGACAGAGAGACAGAGCGGTCAGTGACCGGGAGTGAGAGCGGGACAGAGAGACAGAGCGGTTAGAGTCTGGGAGTGAGGGAGGGACAGAGAGACAGCGCGGTTAGTGACCGGGAGTGAGAGCGGGACAGAGAGACAGAGCGGTCAGTGACCGGGGTGAGAGAGGGACAGAGCAGTTAGTGACCGGGAGTGAGAGAGGGACAGAGAGACAGAGCGGTTAGTGACCGGGAGTGAGAGCGGGACAGAGAGACCGAGCGGTTAGTGACCCGGTGTGATGGAGGGACAGAGCGGTTAGTGACTGAGAGTGTGAGAGGGACAGAGAGACAGAGCGGACAGTGACCGGGAGTGAGGGAGGGACAGAGAGACAGAGCGGTTAGTGACCGGGAGTGAGAGGGGGACAGAGAGACACAGCGGTTAGTGACCGGGGGTGAGGGAGGGACAGAGAGACACAGCGGTTAGTGACCGGGAGTGAGAGAGGGACAGAGAGACAGAGCGATTAGTGACCGGGAGTGAGAGAGGGACAGAGCAGTTAGTGACCGGGAGTGAGAGAGGGTCAGAGCGCTTAGTGACCGGGAGTGAGAGAGGGACTGAGAGACAGAGCGGTTAGAGTCCAAGAGTGAGAGAGGGACAGAGAGACAGAGCGGTTAGTGACCGGGAGTGAGATAGGGATAGAGAGACACAGCGGTTAGTGAACGGGGTGAGGGAGAGACAGAGCGGTTAGAGACCGGGAGTGAGGGAGAGACAGAGAGACAGAGCGGTTATTGACCGGGAGTGAGGGAGGGACAGAGAGACAGAGCGCTTAGTGACCGGGAGTGAGAGAGGGACAGAGACAGAGCGCTTAGTGACCGGGATTGAGAGAGGGACAGAGAGACAGAGTGGTGAGTGACTGGGAGTGAGAGAGGGACAGAGAGACAGAGTGGTGAGTGACTGGGAGTGAGGGAGGGACAGAGAGACAGAGCAGTTAGTGACCGGGAGTGAGGGAGAGACAGAGAGATAGAGCGTTTAGTGACCGAGAGTGAGAGAGGGACAGAGAGACTGAGCGGTTAGTGACCGGGAGTGAGAGAGGGACAGAGCGGTTAGTGACCTGGAGTGAGGGAGAGACAGAGAGACAGAGTGGTTAGTGACCGGGATTGAGAGAGGGACAGTGAGACAGAGCGGTTAGTGACCAGGAGTGAGAGAGGGACAGAGAGACAGAGCGGTTAGAGACTGGGAGTGAGAGAGGGTAAGACAGACAGAGCGGTTAGTGACCGGGAGTGAGAGAGGGACAGAGAGACAGAGCGATCAGTGTCCGGGAGTGAGGGATGGACAGAGAGACTGAACGGTTAGTGCCTGGGAATGAGAGAGGGACAGACCGGTTAGTGACCAGGAGTGAGAGAGGGACAGAGAGACAGAGCAGTCAGTGACCGGGGGTGAGGGAGTGACAGAGAGACAGAGAGTTTGGTGACTGGGAGTGATAGATGGACAGAGATACAGAGCAGTCAGTGTCCGGGAGTGAGGGATGGACAGAGAGACAGAGTGGTCAGTGACCGGGAGTGAGAGCGGGACAGAGAGACAGAGCGGTTAGAGTCTGGGAGTGAGGGAGGGACAGAGAGACAGAGCGGTTAGTGACCGGGAGTGAGAGCGGGACAGAGAGACAGAGCGGTCAGTGACCAGGGTGAGAGAGGGACAGAGCAGTTAGTGACCGGGAGTGAGAGAGGGACAGAGAGACAGAGCGGTTAGTGACCGGGCGTGAGGGTGGGACAGAGAGACAGAGCGGTCAGTGACCGGGAGTGAGAGAGGGACAGAGAGATAGAGTGGTTAGTGAGCGGGAGTGAGGGTGGGACAGAGAGACAGAGCGGTTAGTGACCGGGAGTGAGAGGGGGACAGAGAGACACAGCGGTTAGTGACCGGGGGTGAGGGAGGGACAGAGAGACACAGCGGTTAGTGACCGGGGGTGAGGGAGGGACAGAGAGACAGAGCGGTTAGTGACCGGGGGTGAGGAAGGGGCAGAGAGACAGAGCAGTTAGTGACCGGGAGTGAGAGAGGGACAGAGAGACAGAGCGATTAGTGACCGGGAGTGAGAGAGGGACAGAGCAGTTAGTGACCGGGAGTGAGAGAGGGTCAGAGCGCTTAGTGACCGGGAGTGAGAGAGGGACAGAGAGACAGAGCGGTTAGTGACCGGGAGTGAGAGAGGGACAGAGAGACAGAGCGGTTAGTGACCGGGAGTGAGATAGGGACAGAGAGACACAGCGGTTAGTGACCGGGGGTGAGGGAGAGACAGAGCGGTTAGAGACCGGGAGTGAGGGAGAGACAGAGAGACAGAGCGGTTATTGACCGGGAGTGAGGGAGGGACAGAGAGACAGAGCGCTTAGTGACCGGGAGTGAGAGAGGGATAGAGACAGAGCGCTTAGTGACCGGGATTGAGAGAGGGACAGAGTGACAGAGTGGTGAGTGACTGGGAGTGAGAGAGGGACAGAGAGACAGAGTGGTGAGTGACTGGGAGTGAGAGAGGGACAGAGAGACAGAGCAGTTAGTGACCGGGAGTGAGGGAGAGACAGAGAGATAGAGCGTTTAGTGACCGAGAGTGAGAGAGGGACAGAGAGACTGAGCGGTTAGTGACCGGGAGTGAGAGAGGGACAGAGCGGTTAGTGACCTGGAGTGAGGGAGAGACAGAGAGACAGAGTGGTTAGTGACCGAGATTGAGAGAGGGACAGTGAGACAGAGCGGTTAGTGACCAGGAGTGAGAGAGGGACAGAGAGACAGAGCGGTTAGAGACTGGGAGTGAGAGGGGGACAGAAAGACAGAGCGGTTCGAGACCGGGAGTGAGAGAGGGTAAGACAGACAGAGCGGTTAGTGACCGGGAGTGAGAGGGACAGAGAGACAGAGCGATCAGTGTCCGGGAGTGAGGGATGGACAGAGAGACTGAACGGTTAGTGACCGGGAATGAGAGAGGGACAGAGCAGTTAGTGAACCGGAGTGAGAGAGAGACAGAGTGGTTAGTGACTGGGAGTGAGGGAGGGACAGAGAGACAGAGCAGTCAGTGACCGGGGGTGAGGGAGGGACAGAGAGACAGAGAGGTTAGTGACCGAGAGTGAGGGAGGGACAGAGAGACAGAGTGGTTAGTGACCGGGAGTGAGGGAGGGACAGAGAGACAGAACGGTTAGAGACCGGGGGTGAGGGAGAGACAGAGAGACTGAACGGTTAGTGACCGGGAATGAGAGAGGGACAGACCGGTTAGTGACCAGGAGTGAGAGAGGGACAGAGAGACAGAGCAGTCAGTGACCGGGGGTGAGGGAGTGACAGACAGACAGAGAGGTTGGTGACTGGGAGTGATAGATGGACAGAGAGACAGAGCAGTCAGTGTCCGGGAGTGAGGGATGGACAGAGAGACAGAGCGGTCAGTGACCGGGAGTGAGAGCGGGACAAAGAGACAGAGCGGTTAGTGACCGGGAGTGAGAGTGGGACAGAGAGACAGAGCGGTCAGTGACCGGGGTGAGAGAGGGACAGAGCAGTTAGTGACCGGGAGTGAGAGAGGGACAGAGAGACAGAGCAGTTAGTGACTGGGTGTGAGAGAGGGACAGAGAGACAGAGTGGTTAGAGACTGGGCATGAGGGTGGGACAGGGAGACCGAGCAGTCAGTGACTGGGAGTGAGGGAGGGACAGAGAGACAGAGCGATTAGTGACCAGGAGTGAGAGAGAGACAGAGAGACAGAGCGATTAGTGACCGGGCGTGAGAGAGGGACAGAGAGACAGAGCGGTCAGTGACCGGGAGTGAGGGAGGGACAGAGAGACGGAGCGGTTAGTGACCGGGGGTGAGGGAGGGACAGAGAGACAGAGCGGTTAGTGACCGGGGGTGAGGGAGGGGCAGAGAGACAGAGCAGTAAGTGACCGGGAGTGAGAGAGGGACAGAGAGACAGAGCGATTAGTGACCGGGAGTGAGAGAGGGACAGAGCAGTTAGTGACCGGGAGTGAGAGAGGGTCAGAGCGCTTAGTGACCGGGAGTGAGAGAGGGACAGAGAGACAGAGCGGTTAGTGACCGGGAGTGAGATAGGGACAGAGAGACACAGCGGTTAGTGACCGGGGGTGAGGGAGAGACAGAGCGGTTAGAGACCGGGTGTGAGGGAGAGACAGAGAGACAGAGCGGTTATTGACCGGGAGTGAGGGAGGGACAGAGAGACAGAGCGCTTAGTGACCGGGAGTGAGAGAGGGACAGAGACAGAGCGCTTAGTGACCGGGATTGAGAGAGGGACAGAGAGACAGAGTGGTGAGTGACTGGGAGTGAGGGAGGGACAGAGAGACAGAGCAGTTAGTGACCGGGAGTGAGGGAGAGACAGAGAGATAGAGCGTTTAGTGACCGAGAGTGAGAGAGGGACAGAGAGACTGAGCGGTTAGTGACCGGGAGTGAGAGAGGGACAGAGCGGTTAGTGACCTGGAGTGAGGGAGAGACAGAGAGACAGAGTGATTAGTGACCGGGATTGAGAGAGGGACAGTGAGACAGAGCGGTTAGTGACCAGGAGTGAGAGAGGGACAGAGAGACAGAGCGGTTAGAGACTGGGAGTGAGAGGGGGACAGAAAGACAGAGCGGTTCGAGACCGGGAGTGAGAGAGGGTAAGACAGACAGAGCGGTTAGTGACTGGGAGTGATAGATGGACAGAGATACAGAGCAGTCAGTGTCCGGGAGTGAGGGATGGACAGAGAGACAGAGCGGTCAGTGACCGGGAGTGAGAGCGGGACAGAGAGACAGAGCGGTTAGAGTCTGGGAGTGAGGGAGGGACAGAGAGACAGAGCGGTTAGTGACCGGGAGTGAGAGCGGGACAGAGAGACAGAGCGGTCAGTGACCGGGGTGAGAGAGGGACAGAGCAGTTAGTGACCGGGAGTGAGAGAGGGACAGAGAGACAGAGCGGTTAGTGACCGGGCGTGAGGGTGGGACAGAGAGACAGAGCGGTCAGTGACCGGGAGTGAGAGAGGGACAGAGAGATAGAGTGGTTAGTGAGCGGGAGTGAGGGTGGGACAGAGAGACAGAGCGGTTAGTGACCGGGAGTGAGAGAGGGACAGAGAGACAGAGCAGTTAGTGACCGGGTGTGAGAGAGGGACAGAGAGACAGAGCTGTCGGTGACTGGGAGTGAGGGAGGGACAGAGAGACAGAGCGGTTAGTGACCAGGAGTGAGAGAGAGACAGAGAGACAGAGTGGTTAGAGACTGGGCATGAGGGTGGGACAGGGAGACCGAGCAGTCAGTGACTGGGAGTGAGGGAGGGACAGAGAGACAGAGCGATTAGTGACCAGGAGTGAGAGAGAGACAGAGAGACAGAGCGATTAGTGACCGGGCGTGAGAGAGGGACAGAGAGACAGAGCGGTCAGTGACCGGGAATGAGGGAGGGACAGAGCGGTTAGTGACCGGGAGTGAGAGGGGGACAGAGAGAGACAGCGGTTAGTGTCCGGGGGTGAGGGAGGGACAGAGAGACACAGCGGTTAGTGACCGGGGGTGAGGGAGGGACAGAGAGACAGCGCGGTTAGTGACCGGGGGTGAGGGAGGGGCAGAGAGACAGAGCAGTTAGTGACCGGGAGTGAGAGAGGGACAGAGTGGTTAGTGACCGGGAGTGAGAGAGGGACAGAGTGGTTAGTGACCGGGAGTGAGAGAGGGACAGAGAGACAGAGCGGTTAGTGACCGGAAGTGAGAGAGAGACAGCGAGACAGAGCAGTTAGAGACTGGGAGTGAGAGAGAGACAGAGTGATTAGTGACCGGGAGTGAGAGAGGAACAGAGAGAAAGAGCAGTTAGAGACTGGGAATGAGAGGGGGACAGAGAGACAGAGCGGTTAGAGACTGGGAGTGAGAGGGGGACAGAAAGACAGAGCGGTTCGAGACCGGGAGTGAGAGAGGGTAAGACAGACAGAGCGGTTAGTGACCGGGAGTGAGAGAGGGACAGAGAGACAGAGCGATCAGTGTCCGGGAGTGAGGGATGGACAGAGAGACTGAACAGTTAGTGACCGGGAATGAGAGAGGGACAGACCGGTTAGTGACCAGGAGTGAGAGAGGGACAGAGAGACAGAGCAGTCAGTGACCGGGGGTGAGGGAGGGACAGAGAGACAGAGTGGTTAGTGACCAGGAGTGAGAGAGAGACAGAGAGACAGAGTGGTTAGAGACTGGGCATGAGGGTGGGACAGGGAGACCGAGCAGTCAGTGACTGGGAGTGAGGGAGGGACAGAGAGACAGAGCGATTAGTGACCAGGAGTGAGAGAGAGACAGAGAGACAGAGCGATTAGTGACCGGGCGTGAGAGAGAGACAGAGAGACAGAGCGATTAGTGACCGGGCGTGAGAGAGGGACAGAGAGACAGAGCGGTCAGTGACCGGGAGTGAGGGAGGGACAGAGAGACACAGCGGTTAGTGACCGGGAGTGAGAGGGGGACAGAGAGACACAGCGGTTAGTGACCGGGGGTGAGGGAGGGACAGAGAGACACAGCGGTTAGTGACCGGGGGTGAGGGAGGGACAGAGAGACAGAGCGGTTAGTGACCGGGAGGGAGGGAGAGAGAGAGAGACAGAGTGGTTAGTGACCGGGAGTGAGAGAGGGACAGAGCAGTTAGTGACCGGGAGTGAGGGAGGGACAGAGGGACAGAGCGGTTAGTGACTGGGAGTGAGAGTGGGACAGAGAGACAGAGTGGTTCGTGACTGGGAGTGAGAGTGGGACAGTGAGACAGAGCGGTTAGTGACCGGGAGTGAGAGAGGGACAGAGAGACAGAGCGGTTAGTGACCGGGAGTGAGAGATGTACAGTGCGGTTAGTGACTGGGAGTGAGAGGGGGACAGAGAGACAGAGCGGTTAGTGACTGGGAGTGAGAGAGGTACAGAGCGGTTAGTGACTGGGAGTGAGAGGGGGACAGAGAGACAGAGCGGTCAGTGATTGGGAATGAGAGAGGGACAGAGAGACAGAGCGGTGAGTGACTGGGAGTGAGAGGGGGACAGAGAGACAGAGCGGTTAGTGACCGGGTGTGAGAGAGGGACAGAGCAGTTAGTGGCCGGGAGTGAGAGAGGGACAGAGAGACAGAGCGGTTAGTGACTGGGAGTGAGGGAGGGACAGAGAGACAGAGCAGTCAGTGACCGGGGGTGAGGGAGGGACAGAGAGACAGAGAGGTTAGTGACCAGGGGTGAGGGAGAGACAGAGAGACAGAGTGGTTAGTGACCGGGATTGAGAGAGGGACAGTGAGACAGAGCGGTTAGTGACCAGGAGTGAGAGAGGGACAGAGAGACAGAGCGGTTAGAGACTGGGAGTGAGAGAGGGTAAGACAGACAGAGCGGTTAGTGACCGGGAGTGAGAGAGGGAGAGAGAGACAGAGCGATCAGTGTCCGGGAGTGAGGGATGGACAGAGAGACTGAACGGTTAGTGACCGGGAATGAGAGAGGGACAGACCGGTTAGTGACCAGGAGTGAGAGAGGGACAGAGAGACAGAGCAGTCAGTGACCGGGGGTGAGGGAGTGACAGAGAGACAGAGAGATTGGTGACTGGGAGTAATAGATGGACAGAGATACAGAGCAGTCAGTGTCCGGGAGTGAGGGATGGACAGAGAGACAGAGTGGTCAGTGACCGGGAGTGAGAGCGGGACAGAGAGACAGAGCGGTTAGAGTCTGGGAGTGAGGGAGGGACAGAGAGACAGAGCGGTTAGTGACCGGGAGTGAGAGCGGGACAGAGAGACAGAGCGGTCAGTGACCGGGGTGAGAGAGGGACAGAGCAGTTAGTGACCGGGAGTGAGAGAGGGACAGAGAGACAGAGCGGTTAGTGACCGGGCGTGAGGGTGGGACAGAGAGACAGAGCGGTCAGTGACCGGGAGTGAGAGAGGGACAGAGAGATAGAGTGGTTAGTGAGTGGGAGTGAGGGTGGGACAGAGAGACAGAGCGGTTAGTGACCGGGAGTGAGAGGGGGACAGAGAGACACAGCGGTTAGTGACCGGGGGTGAGGGAGGGACAGAGAGACACAGCGGTTAGTGACCGGGGGTGAGGGAGGGACAGAGAGACAGAGCGGTTAGTGACCGGGGGTGAGGAAGGGGCAGAGAGACAGAGCAGTTAGTGACCGGGAGTGAGAGAGGGACAGAGAGACAGAGCGATTAGTGACCGGGAGTGAGAGAGGGACAGAGCAGTTAGTGACCGGGAGTGAGAGAGGGTCAGAGCGCTTAGTGACCGGGAGTGAGAGAGGGACAGAGAGACAGAGCGGTTAGAGTCCAAGAGTGAGAGAGGGACAGAGAGACAGAGCGGTTAGTGACCGGGAGTGAGATAGGGACAGAGAGACACAGCGGTTAGTGACCGGGGGTGAGGGAGAGACAGAGCGGTTAGAGACCGGGAGTGAGGGAGAGACAGAGAGACAGAGCGGTTATTGACCGGGAGTGAGGGAGGGACAGAGAGACAGAGCGCTTAGTGACCGGGAGTGAGAGAGGGACAGAGACAGAGCGCTTAGTGACCGGGATTGAGAGAGGGACAGAGTGACAGAGTGGTGAGTGACTGGGAGTGAGAGAGGGACAGAGAGACAGAGTGGTGAGTGACTGGGAGTGAGAGAGGGACAGAGAGACAGAGCAGTTAGTGACCGGGAGTGAGGGAGAGACAGAGAGATAGAGCGTTTAGTGACCGAGAGTGAGAGAGGGACAGAGAGACTGAGCGGTTAGTGACCGGGAGTGAGAGAGGGACAGAGCGGTTAGTGACCTGGAGTGAGGGAGAGACAGAGAGACAGAGTGGTTAGTGACCGGGATTGAGAGAGGGACAGTGAGACAGAGCGGTTAGTGACCAGGAGTGAGAGAGGGACAGAGAGACAGAGCGGTTAGAGACTGGGAGTGAGAGGGGGACAGAAAGACAGAGCGGTTCGAGACCGGGAGTGAGAGAGGGTAAGACAGACAGAGCGGTTAGTGACCGGGAGTGAGAGGGACAGAGAGACAGAGCGATCAGTGTCCGGGAGTGAGGGATGGACAGAGAGACTGAACGGTTAGTGACCGGGAATGAGAGAGGGACAGACCGGTTAGTGACCAGGAGTGAGAGAGGGACAGAGAGACAGAGCAGTCAGTGTCCGGGAGTGAGGGATGGACAGAGAGACAGAGCGGTCAGTGACCGGGAGTGAGAGCGGGACAGAGAGACAGAGCGGTTAGAGTCTGGGAGTGAGGGAGGGACAGAGAGACAGAGCGGTTAGTGACCGGGAGTGAGAGCGGGACAGAGAGACAGAGCGGTCAGTGACCGGGGTGAGAGAGGGACAGAGCAGTTAGTGACCGGGAGTGAGAGAGGGACAGAGAGACAGAGCGGTTAGTGACCGGGCGTGAGGGTGGGACAGAGAGACAGAGCGGTCAGTGACCGGGAGTGAGAGAGGGACAGAGAGATAGAGTGGTTAGTGAGCGGTAGTGAGGGTGGGACAGAAAGACAGAGCGGTTAGTGACCGGGAGTGAGAGAGGGACAGAGAGACAGAGCAGTTAGTGACCGCTTGTGAGAGAGGGACAGAGAGACAGAGCTGTCGGTGACTGGGAGTGAGGGAGGGACAGAGAGACAGAGCGGTTAGTGACCAGGAGTGAGAGAGAGACAGAGAGACAGAGTGGTTAGAGACTGGGCATGAGGGTGGGACAGGGAGACCGAGCAGTCAGTGACTGGGAGTGAGGGAGGGACAGAGAGACAGAGCGATTAGTGACCAGGAGTGAGAGAGAGACAGAGAGACAGAGCGATTAGAGACCGGGCGTGAGAGAGGGACAGAGAGACAGAGCGGTCAGTGACCGGGAGTGAGGGAGGGACAGAGCGGTTAGTGACCGGGAGTGAGAGGGGGACAGAGAGACACAGCGGTTAGTGACCGGGAGTGAGAGAGGGACAGAGTGGTTAGTGACCGGGAGTGAGAGAGGGACAGAGAGACAGAGCGGTTAGTGACCGGGTGTGAGAGAGGGACAGAGCAGTTAGTGAACGGGAGTGAGAGAGAGACAGAGTGGTTAGTGACTGGGAGTCAGGGAGGGACAGAGAGACAGAGCAGTCAGTGACCGGGGGTGAGGGAGGGACAGAGAGACAGAGAGGTTAGTGACCGAGAGTGAGGGAGGGACAGAGAGACAGAGTGGTTAGTGACCGAGAGTGAGGGAGGGACAGAGAGACAGAGCAGTCAGTGACCGGGAGAGAGGGAGGGACAGAGAGACAGAGAGGTTAGTGACCGAGAGTGAGGGAGGGACAGAGAGACAGAACGGTTAGTGACCGGGAGTGAGGGAGGGACAGAGAGACAGAACGGTTAGAGACCGGGGGTGAGGGAGAGACAGAGAGACTGAACGGTTAGTGACCGGGAATGAGAGAGGGACAGACCGGTTAGTGACCAGGAGTGAGAGAGGGACAGAGAGACAGAGCAGTCAGTGACCGGGGGTGAGGGAGTGACAGACAGACAGAGAGGTTGGTGACTGGGAGTGATAGATGGACAGAGAGACAGAGCAGTCAGTGTCCGGGAGTGAGGGATGGACAGAGAGACAGAGCGGTCAGTGACCGGGAGTGAGAGCGGGACAGAGAGACAGAGCGGTTAGTGACCGGGAGTGAGAGTGGGACAGAGAGACAGAGCGGTCAGTGACCGGGGTGAGAGAGGGACAGAGCAGTTAGTGACCGGGAGTGAGAGAGGGACAGAGAGACAGAGCGGTTAGTGACCGGGCGTGAGGGTGGGACAGAGAGACAGAGCGGTCAGTGACCGGGAGTGAGAGAGGGACAGAGAGACAGAGCAGTTAGTGACCAGGAGTGAGAGAGAGACAGAGAGACAGAGTGGTTAGAGACTGGGCATGAGGGTGGGACAGGGAGACCGAGCAGTCAGTGACTGGGAGTGAGGGAGGGACAGAGAGACAGAGTGATTAGTGACCAGGAGTGAGAGAGAGACAGAGAGACAGAGCGATTAGTGACCGGGCGTGAGAGAGGGACAGAGAGACAGAGCGGTCAGTGACCGGGAGTGAGGGAGGGACAGAGAGACAGAGCGGTTAGTGACCGGGGGTGAGGGAGGGACAGAGAGACAGAGCGGTTAGTGACCGGGGGTGAGGGAGGGGCAGAGAGAAAGAGCAGTTAGTGACCGGGAGTGAGAGAGGGACAGAGAGACAGAGCGATTAGTGACCGGGAGTGAGAGAGGGGCAGAGCAGTTAGTGACCGGGAGTGAGAGAGGGTCAGAGCGCTTAGTGACCGGGAGTGAGAGAGGGACAGAGAGACAGAGCGGTTAGTGACCGGGAGTGAGATAGGGACAGAGAGACACAGCGGTTAGTGACCGGGGGTGAGGGAGAGACAGAGCGGTTAGAGACCGGGTGTGAGGGAGAGACAGAGAGACAGAGCGGTTATTGACCGGGAGTGAGGGAGGGACAGAGAGACAGAGCGCTTAGTGACCGGGAGTGAGAGAGGGACAGAGACAGAGCGCTTAGTGACCGGGATTGAGAGAGGGACAGAGAGACAGAGTGGTGAGTGACTGGGAGTGAGGGAGGGACAGAGAGACAGAGCAGTAGGTGACCGGGAGTGAGGGAGAGACAGAGAGATAGAGCGTTTAGTGACCGAGACTGAGAGAGGGACAGAGAGACTGAGCGGTTAGTGACCGGGAGTGAGAGAGGGACAGAACGGTTAGTGACCTGGAGTGAGGGAGAGACAGAGAGACAGAGTGGTTAGTGACCGGGATTGAGAGAGGGACAGTGAGACAGAGCGGTTAGAGACTGGGAGTGAGAGGGGGACAGAAAGACAGAGCGGTTCGAGACCGGGAGTGAGAGAGGGTAAGACAGACAGAGCGGTTAGTGACTGGGAGTGATAGATGGACAGAGATACAGAGCAGTCAGTGTCCGGGAGTGAGGGATGGACAGAGAGACAGAGCGGTCAGTGACCGGGAGTGAGAGCGGGACAGAGAGACAGAGCGGTTAGAGTCTGGGAGTGAGGGAGGGACAGAGAGACAGACCGGTTAGTGACCGGGAGTGAGAGCGGGACAGAGAGACAGAGCGGTCAGTGACCGGGGTGAGAGAGGGACAGAGCAGTTAGTGACCGGGAGTGAGAGAGGGACAGAGAGACAGAGCGGTTAGTGACCGGGCGTGAGGGTGGGACAGAGAGACAGAGCGGTCAGTGACCGGGAGTGAGAGAGGGACAGAGAGATAGAGTGGTTAGTGAGCGGGAGTGAGGGTGGGACAGAGAGACAGAGCGGTTAGTGACCGGGAGTGAGAGAGGGACAGAGAGACAGAGCAGTTAGTGACCGGGTGTGAGAGAGGGAAAGAGAGACAGAGCTGTCGGTGACTGGGAGTGAGGGAGGGACAGAGAGACAGAGCGGTTAGTGACCAGGAGTGAGAGAGAGACAGAGAGACAGAGTGGTTAGAGACTGGGCATGAGGGTGGGACAGGGAGACCGAGCAGTCAGTGACTGGGAGTGAGGGAGGGACAGAGAGACAGAGCGATTAGTGACCAGGAGTGAGAGAGAGACAGAGAGACAGAGCGATTAGTGACCGGGCGTGAGAGAGGGACAGAGAGACAGAGCGGTCAGTGACCGGGAATGAGGGAGGGACAGAGCGGTTAGTGACCGGGAGTGAGAGGGGGACAGAGAGAGACAGCGGTTAGTGACCGGGGGTGAGGGAGGGACAGAGAGACACAGCGGTTAGTGACCGGGGGTGAGGGAGGGACAGAGAGACAGCGTGGTTAGTGACCGGGGGTGAGGGAGGGGCAGAGAGACAGAGCAGTTAGTGACCGGGAGTGAGAGAGGGACAGAGTGGTTAGTGACCGGGAGTGAGAGAGGGACAGAGTGGTTAGTGACCGGGAGTGAGAGAGGGACAGAGAGACAGAGCGGTTAGTGACCGGAAGTGAGAGAGAGACAGCGAGACAGAGCAGTTAGAGACTGGGAGTGAGAGAGAGACAGAGTAATTAGTGACCGGGAGTGAGAGAGGAACAGAGAGAAAGAGCAGTTAGAGACTGGGAATGAGAGGGGGACAGAGAGACAGAGCGGTTAGAGACTGGGAGTGAGAGGGGGACAGAAAGACAGAGCGGTTCGAGACCGGGAGTGAGAGAGGGTAAGACAGACAGAGCGGTTAGTGACCGGGAGAGAGAGAGGGACAGAGAGACAGAGCGATCAGTGTCCGGGAGTGAGGGATGGACAGAGAGACTGAACGGTTAGTGACCGGGAATGAGAGAGGGACAGACCGGTTAGTGACCAGGAGTGAGAGAGGGACAGAGAGACAGAGCAGTCAGTGACCGGGGGTGAGGGAGGGACAGAGAGACAGAGTGGTTAGAGACTGGGCATGAGGGTGGGACAGGGAGACCGAGCAGTCAGTGACTGGGAGTGAGGGAGGGACAGAGAGACAGAGCGATTAGTGACCAGGAGTGAGAGAGAGACAGAGAGACAGAGCGATTAGTGACCGGGCGTGAGAGAGAGACAGAGAGACAGAGCGATTAGTGACCGGGCGTGAGAGAGGGACAGAGAGACAGAGCGGTCAGTGACCGGGAGTGAGGGAGGGACAGAGAGACACAGCGGTTAGTGACCGGGAGTGAGAGGGGGACAGAGAGACACAGCGGTTAGTGACCGGGGGTGAGGGAGGGACAGAGAGACACAGCGGTTAGTGACCGGGGGTGAGGGAGGGACAGAGAGACAGAGCGGCTGGTGACCGGGAGTGAGGGAGAGAGAGAGAGACAGAGTGGTTAGTGACCGGGAGTGAGAGAGGGACAGAGCAGTTAGTGACCGGGAGTGAGGGAGGGACAGAGGGACAGAGCGGTTAGTGACTGGGAGTGAGAGTGGGACAGAGAGACAGAGTGGTTAGTGACTGGGAGTGAGAGTGGGACAGTGAGACAGAGCGGTTAGTGACCGGGAGTGAGAGAGGGACAGAGAGACAGAGCGGTTAGTGACCGGGAGTGAGAGAGGTACAGAGCGGTTAGTGACTGGGAGTGAGAGGGGGACAGAGAGACAGAGCGGTTAGTGACTGGGAGTGAGAGAGGTACAGAGCGGTTAGTGACTGGGAGTGAGAGGGGGACAGAGAGACAGAGCGGTCAGTGATTGGGAATGAGAGAGGGACAGAGAGACAGAGCGGTGAGTGACTGGGAGTGAGAGGGGGACAGAGAGACAGAGCGGTTAGTGACCGGGTGTGAGAGAGGGACAGAGCAGTTAGTGGCCGGGAGTGAGAGAGGGACAGAGAGACAGAGCGGTTAGTGACTGGGAGTGAGGGAGGGACAGAGAGACAGAGCAGTCAGTGACCGGGGGTGAGGGAGGGACAGAGAGACAGAGAGGTTAGTGACCGGGGGTGAGGGAGGGACAGAGAGACAGAGTGGTTAGTGACCGGGAGTGAGGGAGGGACAGAGAGACAGAGCAGTCAGTGACCGGGAGAGAGGGAGGGACAGAGAGACAGAGAGGTTAGTGACCGAGAGTGAGGGAGGGACAGAGAGACAGAGTGATTAGTGACCGGGAGTGAGGGAGGGACAGAGAGACAGAACGGTTAGAGACCGGGGGTGAGGGAGAGACAGAGAGACAGAGCGGTTAGTGACCGGGAGTGAGAGAGGGACAGAGAGACAGAACGGTTAGTGACCAGGAGTGAGAGAGAGACAGAGAGACAGAGCAGTCAGTGACCGGGGGTGAGGGAGGGACAGAGAGACAGAGAGGTTGGTGACTGGGAGTGATAGATGGACAGAGAGACAGAACGGTTAGTGACCGGGAGTGAGAGAGAGACAGAGTGGTTAGTGACCGGGAGTGAGAGAGGGACAGAGAGACAGAGCGATCAGTGTCCGGGAGTGAGGGATGGACAGAGAGACTGAACGGTTAGTGACCGGGAATGAGAGAGGGACAGACCGGTTAGTGACCAGGAGTGAGAGAGGGAAAGAGTGACAGAGAGGTTGGTGACTGGGAGTGATAGATGGACAGAGATACAGAGCAGTCATGTCCGGGAGTGAGGGATGGACAGA
The DNA here is from genome assembly GCA_026770705.1 of Isurus oxyrinchus. NCBI lineage: Eukaryota > Metazoa > Chordata > Chondrichthyes > Lamniformes > Lamnidae > Isurus > Isurus oxyrinchus. The sequence goes on from JANJGN010002275.1 coordinate 64,864, forward strand.
GAGACAGAGCGGTCAGTGACCGGGAGTGAGAGCGGGACAGAGAGACAGAGCGGTTAGAGTCTGGGAGTGAGGGAGGGACAGAGAGACAGACCGGTTAGTGACCGGGAGTGAGAGCGGGACAGAGAGACAGAGCGGTCAGTGACCGGAGTGAGAGAGGGACAGAGCAGTTAGTGACCGGGAGTGAGAGAGGGACAGAGAGACAGAGCGGTTAGTGACCGGGCGTGAGGGTGGGACAGAGAGACAGAGCGGTCAGTGACCGGGAGTGAGAGAGGGACAGAGAGATAGAGTGGTTAGTGAGCGGGAGTGAGGGTGGGACAGAGAGACAGAGCGGTTAGTGACCGGGAGTGAGAGAGGGACAGAGAGACAGAGCAGTTAGTGACCGGGTGTGAGAGAGGGACAGAGAGACAGAGCTGTCGGTGACTGGGAGTGAGGGAGGGACAGAGAGACAGAGCTGTCGGTGACTGGGAGTGAGGGAGGGACAGAGAGACAGAGCGGTTAGTGACCAGGAGTGAGAGAGAGACAGAGAGACAGAGTGGTTAGAGACTGGGCATGAGGGTGGGACAGGGAGACCGAGCAGTCAGTGACTGGGAGTGAGGGAGGGACAGAGAGACAGAGCGATTAGTGACCAGGAGTGAGAGAGAGACAGAGAGACAGAGCGATTAGTGACCGGGCGTGAGAGAGGGACAGAGAGACAGAGCGGTCAGTGACCGGGAGTGAGGGAGGGACAGAGCGGTTAGTGACCGGGAGTGAGAGGGGGACAGAGAGACACAGCGGTTAGTGACCGGGGGTGAGGGAGGGACAGAGAGACACAGCGGTTAGTGACCGGGGGTGAGGGAGGGACAGAGAGACAGCGCGGTTAGTGACCGGGAGTGAGGGAGGGGCAGAGAGACAGAGCAGTTAGTGACCGGGAGTGAGAGAGGGACAGAGTGGTTAGTGACTGGGAGTGAGAGAGGGACAGAGTGGTTAGTGACCGGGAGTGAGAGAGGGACAGAGAGACAGAGCGGTTAGTGACCGGAAGTGAGAGAGAGACAGAGAGACAGAGGAGTTAGAGACTGGGAGTGAGAGAGAGACAGAGTGATTAGTGACCGGGAGTGAGAGAGGAACAGAGAGACAGAGCAGTTAGAGACTGGGAATGAGAGGGGGACAGAGAGACAGAGCGGTTAGAGACTGGGAGTGAGAGGGGGACAGAAAGACAGAGCGGTTCGAGACCGGGAGTGAGAGAGGGTAAGACAGACAGAGCGGTTAGTGACCGGGAGTGAGAGAGGGACAGAGAGACAGAGCGATCAGTGTCCGGGAGTGAGGGATGGACAGAGAGACTGAACGGTTAGTGACCGGGAATGAGAGAGGGACAAACCGGTTAGTGACCAGGAGTGAGAGAGGGACAGAGAGACAGAGCAGTCAGTGACCGGGGGTGAGGGAGTGACAGAGAGACAGAGAGGTTGGTGACTGGGAGTGATAGATGGACAGAGAGACAGAGCAGTCAGTGTCCGGGAGTGAGGGATGGACAGAGAGACAGAGCGGTCAGTGACCGGGAGTGAGAGCGGGACAGAGAGACAGAGCGGTTAGTGACCGGGAGTGAGAGCGGGACATAGAGACAGAGCGTTCAGTGACCGGGGTGAGAGAGGGACAGAGCAGTTAGTGACCGGGTGTGAGAGAGGGACAGAGAGACAGAGCGGTTAGTGAGCGGGAGTGAGGGTGGGACAGAGAGACAAAGCGGTTAGTGACCGGGAGTGAGAGAGGGACAGAGAGACAGAGCAGTTAGTGACCGGGTGTGAGAGAGGGACAGAGAGACAGAGCTGTCGGTGACTGGGAGTGAGGGAGGGACAGAGAGACAGAGCGGTTAGTGACCAGGAGTGAGAGAGGCACAGAGAGACAGAGTGGTTAGAGACTGGGCATGAGGGTGGGACAGGGAGACCGAGCAGTCAGTGACTGGGAGTGAGGGAGGGACAGAGAGACAGAGCGATTAGTGACCAGGAGTGAGAGAGAGACAGAGAGACAGAGCGATTAGTGACCGGGCGTGAGAGAGAGACAGAGAGACAGAGCGATTAGTGACCGGGCGTGAGAGAGGGACAGAGAGACAGAGCGGTCAGTGACCGGGAGTGAGGGAGGTACAGAGAGACACAGCGGTTAGTGACCGGGAGTGAGAGGGGGACAGAGAGACACAGCGGTTAGTGACCGGGGGTGAGGGAGGGACAGAGAGACACAGCGGTTAGTGACCGGGGGTGAGGGAGGGACAGAGAGACAGAGCGGTTAGTGACCGGGGGTGAGGGAGGGGCAGAGAGACAGAGCAGTTAGTGACCGGGAGTGAGAGAGGGACAGAGAGACAGAGCGATTAGTGACCGGGAGTGAGAGAGGGACAGAACAGTTAGTGACCGGGAGTGAGAGAGGGACAGAGAGACAGAGCGGTTAGAGTCCAAGAGTGAGAGAGGGACAGAGAGACAGAGCGGTAAGTGACCAGGAGTGAGATAGGGACAGAGAGACACAGCGGTTAGTGACCGGGGGTGAGGGAGAGACAGAGCGGTTAAAGACCGGGAGTGAGGGAGAGACAGAGAGACAGAGCGGTTATTGACCGGGAGTGAGGGAGGGACAGAGAAACAGAGCGCTTAGTGACCGGGATTGAGAGAGGGACAGAGAGACAGAGTGGTGAGTGACTGGGAGTGAGAGAGGGACAGAGAGACAGAGCAGTTAGTGACCGGGAGTGAGGGAGAGACAGAGATAGAGCGTTTAGTGACCAAGAGTGAGAGAGGGACAGAGAGACTGAGCGGTTAGTGACCGGGAGTGAGAGAGCGACAGAGCGGTTAGTGACCTGGAGTGAGGGAGAGACAGAGTGGTTAGTGACCGGGATTGAGAGAGGGACAGTGAGACAGAGCGGTTAGTGACCAGGAGTGAGAGAGGGACAGAGAGACAGAGCGGTTAGAGACTGGGAGTGAGAGGGGGACAGAAAGACAGAGCGGTTCGAGACCGGGAGTGAGAGAGGGTAAGACAGACAGAGCGGTTAGTGACCGGGAGTGAGAGAGGGACAGAGAGACAGAGCGATCAGTGTCCGGGAGTGAGGGATGGACAGAGAGACTGAACGGTTAGTGACCGGGAATGAGAGAGGGACAGACCGGTTAGTGACCAGGAGTGAGAGAGGGACAGAGAGACAGAGCAGTCAGTGACCGGGGGTGAGGGAGTGACAGAGAGACAGAGAGGTTGGTGACTGGGAGTGATAGATGGACAGAGATACAAAGCAGTCAGTGTCCGGGAGTGAGGGATGGACAGAGAGACAGAGCGGTCAGTGACCGGGAGTGAGAGCGGGACAGAGAGACAGAGCGGTTAGAGTCTGGGAGTGAGGGAGGGACAGAGAGACAGAGCGGTTAGTGACCGGGAGTGAGAGCGGGACAGAGAGACAGAGCGGTCAGTGACCGGGGTGAGAGAGGGACAGAGCAGTTAGTGACCGGGAGTGAGAGAGGGACAGAGAGACATAGCGGTTAGTGACCGGGCGTGAGGGTGGGACAGAGAGACAGAGCGGTCAGTGACCGGGAGTGAGAGAGGGACAGAGAGATAGAGTGGTTAGTGTGCGGGAGTGAGGGTGGGACAGAGAGACAGAGCGGTTAGTGACCGGGAGTGAGAGAGGGACAGAGAGACAGAGCAGTTAGTGACCGGGTGTGAGAGAGGGACAGAGAGACAGAGCTGTCGGTGACTGGGAGTGAGGGAGGGACAGAGAGACAGAGCGGTTAGTGACCAGGAGTGAGAGAGAGACAGAGAGACAGAGTGGTTAGAGACTGGGCATGAGGGTGGGACAGGGAGACCGAGCAGTCAGTGACTGGGAGTGAGGGAGGGACAGAGAGACAGAGCGATTAGTGACCAGGAGTGAGAGAGAGACAGAGAGACAGAGCGATTAGTGACCGGGCGTGAGAGAGGGACAGAGAGACAGAGCGGTCAGTGACCGGGAGTGAGGGAGGGACAGAGAGACAGAGCGGTTAGTGACCGGGAGTGAGAGGGGGACAGAGAGACACAGCGGTTAGTGACCGGGGGTGAGGGAGGGACAGAGAGACACAGCGGTTAGTGACCGGGGGTGAGGGAGGGACAGAGAGACAGCGCGGTTAGTGATCGGGGGTGAGGGAGGGGCAGAGAGACAGAGCAGTTAGTGACCGGGAGTGAGAGAGGGACAGAGAGACAGAGCGATTAGTGACCGGGAGTGAGAGAGGGACAGAGCAGTTAGTGACCGGGAGTGAGAGAGGGTCTGAGCGCTTAGTGACCGGGAGTGAGAGAGGGACAGAGAGACAGAGCGGTTAGAGTCCAAGAGTGAGAGAGGGACAGAGAGACAGAGCGGTTAGTGACCGGGAGTGAGATAGGGACAGAGAGACACAGCGGTTAGTGACCGGGGGTGAGGGAGAGACAGAGCGGTTAGAGACCGGGAGTGAGGGAGAGACAGAGAGACAGAGCGGTTATTGACCGGGAGTGAGGGAGGGACAGAGAGACAGAGCGCTTAGTGACCGGGAGTGAGAGAGGGACAGAGACAGAGCGCTTAGTGACCGGGATTGAGAGAGGGACAGAGAGACAGAGTGGTGAGTGACTGGGAGTGAGAGAGGGACAGAGAGACAGAGCGGTTAGTGACCGGGAGTGAGGGAGGGACAGAGAGACAGAGCAGTTAGTGACCGGGAGTGAGGGAGAGACAGAGAGATAGAGCGTTTAGTGACCGAGAGTGAGAGAGGGACAGAGAGACTGAGCGGTTAGTGACCGGGAGTGAGAGAGGGACAGAGCGGTTAGTGACCTGGAGTGAGGGAGAGACAGAGTGGTTAGTGACCGGGATTGAGAGAGGGACAGTGAGACAGAGTGGTTAGTGACCAGGAGTGAGAGAGGGACAGAGAGACAGAGCAGTTAGAGACTGGGAGTGAGAGGGGGACAGAAAGACAGAGCGGTTCGAGACCGGGAGTGAGAGAGGGTAAGACAGACAGAGTGGTTAGTGACCGGGAGTGAGAGAGGGACAGAGAGACAGAGCGATCAGTGTCCGGGAGTGAGGGATGGACATGGAGACTGAACGGTTAGTGACCGGGAATGAGAGAGGGACAGACCGGTTAGTGACCAGGAGTGAGAGAGGGACAGAGAGACAGAGCAGTCAGTGACCGGGGGTGAGGGAGTGACAGAGAGACAGAGAGGTTGGTGACTGGGAGTGATAGATGGACAGAGATACAGAGCAGTCAGTGTCCGGGAGTGAGGGATGGACAGAGAGACAGAGCGGTCAGTGACCGGGAGTGAGAGCGGGACAGAGAGACAGAGCGGTTAGAGTCTGGGAGTGAGGGAGGGACAGAGAGACAGCGCGGTTAGTGACCGGGAGTGAGAGCGGGACAGAGAGACAGAGCGGTCAGTGACCGGGGTGAGAGAGGGACAGAGCAGTTAGTGACCGGGAGTGAGAATGGGACAGAGAGACAGAGCGGTTAGTGACCGGGCGTGAGGGTGGGACAGAGAGACAGAGCGGTCAGTGACCGGGAGTGAGAGAGGGACAGAGAGATAGAGTGGTTAGTGAGTGGGAGTGAGGGTGGGACAGAGAGACAGAGCGGTTAGTGACCGGGAGTGAGAGAGGGACAGAGAGACAGAGCAGTTAGTGACCGGGTGTGAGAGAGGGACAGAGAGACAGAGCTGTCGGTGACTGGGAGTGAGGGAGGGACAGAGAGACAGAGCGGTTAGTGACCAGGAGTGAGAGAGGGACAGAGAGACAGAGTGGTTAGAGACTGGGCATGAGGGTGGGACAGGGAGACCGAGCAGTCAGTGACTGGGAGTGAGGGAGGGACAGAGAGACAGAGCGATTAGTGACCAGGAGTGAGAGAGAGACAGAGCGGTCAGTGACCGGGAGTGAGGGAGGGACAGAGATACAGAGCGGTTAGTGACCGGGAGTGAGAGAGGGACAGAGAGACACAGCGGTTAGTGACCGGGGGTGAGGGAGGGACAGAGAGACACAGCGGTTAGTGACCGGGGGTGAGGGAGGGACAGAGAGACAGAGCGGTTAGTGACCGGGGGTGAGGGAGGGGCAGAGAGACAGAGCAGTTAGTGTTCGGGAGTGAGAGAGGGACAGAGAGACAGAGCGATTAGTGACCGGGAGTGAGAGAGGGACAGAGCAGTTAGTGACCGGGAGTGAGAGAGGGTCAGAGCGCTTAGTGACCGGGAGTGAGAGAGGGACAGAGAGACAGAGCGGTTAGAGTCCAAGAGTGAGAGAGGGACAGAGAGACAGAGCGGTTAGTGACCGGGAGTGAGATAGGGACAGAGAGACACAGCGGTTAGTGACCGGGGGTGAGGGAGAGACAGAGCGGTTAGAGACCGGGAGTGAGGGAGAGACAGAGCGGTTATTGACCGGGAGTGAGAGAGGGACAGAGACAGAGCGCTTAGTGACCGGGAGTGAGAGAGGGACAGAGAGACAGAGTGGTGAGTGACTGGGAGTGAGAGAGGGACAGAGAGACAGAGCAGTTAGTGACCGGGAGTGAGGGAGAGACAGAGAGATAGAGCGTCTAGTGACCGAGAGTGAGAGAGGGACAGAGAGACTGAGCGGTTAGTGACCGGGAGTGAGAGAGGGACAGAGCGGTTAGTGACCTGGAGTGAGGGAGAGACAGAGAAACAGAGTGGTTAGTGACTGGGATTGAGAGAGGGACTGTGAGACAGAGCGGTTAGTGACCAGGAGTGAGAGAGGGACAGAGAGACAGAGCGGTTAGTGACCGGGAGTGAGAGAGGGACTGAGTGGTTAGTGACCGGGAGTGAGAGAGGTACAGAGAGTCAGAGCGGTTAGTGACGGGGAGTGAGAGAGGGACAGAGTGGTTAGTGACTGGGAGTGAGAGGGGGACAGAGAGACAGAGCGGTCAGTGACTGGGATTGAGAGAGGGACAGTGTGACAGAGCGGTTAGAGACTGGGAGTGAGAGAGGGACAGAGAGACAGAGCGGTTAGTGACTGGGAGTGAGAGAGGGACAGAGAGACAGAGCGGTCAGTGACTGGGAGTGAGGGAGAGACAGAGTGGTTAGTGAATGGGAGTGAGAGAGGGACAGAGAGACAGAGCGGTTAGTGACCGGGAGTGAGAGAGGGACAGAGAGACAGAGCGGTCAGTGACGGGGAGTGAGAGAGGGACAGAGAGACAGAGCGGTTAGTGACGGGGAGTGAGAGAGGGACAGAGAGACAGAGCGGTTAGTGACCGGGAGTGAGAGAGGGACAGAGAGACAGAGCGGTCAGTGACCGGGAGTGAGAGAGGGACAGAGAGACAGAGTGGTCAGTGACCGGGAGTGAGAGAGGGACAGAGAGACAGTGGTCAGTGACCGGGAGTGAGAGAGGGACAGAGTGGTTAGTGACCGGGAGTGAGAGAGAGACAGAGCGGTTAGTGACTGGGAGTGAGAGAGAGACAGAGAGACAGAGCGGTTACTGACCGGGAGTGAGAGACAGAGTGGTTAGTGACCGGGAGTGAGAGAGAGACAGAGTGGTTAGTGACCGGGCGTGAGAGAGAGACAGAGCGGTTAGTGACTGGGAGTGAGAGAGAGACAGAGTGGTTAGTGACCGGGAGTGAGAGAGAGAGACAGAGTGGTTAGTGACCGGGCGTGAGAGAGAGACAGAGCGGTTAGTGACTGGGAGTGAGAGAGAGACAGAGCGGTTAGTGACTGGGAGTGAGAGAGAGACAGAGCGGTTAGTGACTGGGAGTGACAGAGAGACAGAGTGGTTAGTGACCCGGAGTGAGAGAGGGACACAGAGACAGAGCGGTTAGTGACTGGGAGTGAGGGAGAGACAGAGCGGTTAGTGACTGGGAGTGAGAGAGGGACAGAGCGGTTAGTGACCGGGAGTGAGACAGAGACAGAGTGGTTAGTGACCGGGCGTGAGAGAGGGACAGAGTGGTTAGTGACCGGGCGTGAGAGAGAGACAGAGCGGTTAGTGACCGGGAGTGAGAGAGAGACAGAGCGGTTAGTGACCGGGAGTGAGAGAGAGACAGAGCGGTTAGTGACCGGGAGTGAGAGAGAGACAGAGCGGTTAGTGACCGGGAGTGAGAGAGAGACAGAGCGGTTAGTGACCGGGAGTGAGAGAGAGACAGAGTGGTTAGTGACCGGGCGTGAGAGAGAGACAGAGCGGTTAGTGACCGGGAGTGAGAGAGAGACAGAGCGGTTAGTGACCGGGAGTGAGATAGAGACAGAGCGGTTAGTGACTGGGAGTGAGATAGAGACAGAGTGGTTAGTGACCGGGAGTGAGAGAGAGACAGAGCGGTTAGTGACCGGGAGTGAGAGAGAGACAGAGCGGTTAGTGACCGGGAGTGAGATAGAGACAGAGCGGTTAGTGACCGGGAGTGAGATAGAGACAGAGCGGTTAGTGACCGGGCGTGAGAGAGAGACAGAGCGGTTAGTGACCGGGCGTGAGAGAGAGACAGAGTGGTTAGTGACCGGGAGTGACAGAGAGACAGAGCGGTTAGTGACTGGGAGTGAGAGAGAGACAGAGCGGTTAGTGACCGGGAGTGAGAGAGAGACAGAGCGGTTAGTGACCGGGAGTGAGAGAGAGACAGAGCGGTTAGTGACCGGGAGTGAGAGAGAGACAGAGTGGTTAGTGACCGGGAGTGAGAGAGAGACAGAGCGGTTAGTGACTGGGAGTGAGAGAGAGACAGAGTGGTTAGTGACCGGGAGTGAGAGAGAGACAGAGCGGTTAGTGACCGGGAGTGAGAGAGAGACAGAGAGACAGAGCGGTTAGTGACTGGGAGTGAGAGAGGGACAGAGCGGTTAGTGACCGGGAGTGAGAGAGAGACAGAGCGGTTAGTGACTGGGAGTGAGAGAGAGACAGAGTGGTTAGTGACCGGGAGTGAGAGAGAGACAGAGTGGTTAGTGACCGGGAGTGAGAGAGAGACAGAGCGGTTAGTGACCGGGAGTGAGAGAGAGACAGAGAGACAGAGCGGTTAGTGACTGGGAGTGAGAGAGGGACAGAGGGACAGAGCGGTTAGTGACCGGGAGTGAGTAGCGACAGAGTGGTTAGTGACTGGGAGTGAGAGAGAGACAGAGCGGTGAGTGACCGGGAGTGAGGGAGGGACAGAGAGACAGAGAGATTAGTGACCAGGAGTGAGAGAGAGACAGAGCGATTAGTGACCGGGAGTGAGAGAGGGACAGAGAGACAGAGTGGTTAGTGACCGGGAGTGAGAGAGGGACAGAGAGACAGAGTGGTTAGTGACTGGGAGTGAGAGAGGGACAGAGAGACAGAGCGGTTAGTGACCGGGCGTGAGAGAGAGACAGAGCGGTTAGTGACTGGGAGTGAGAGGGGGACAGAGAGTCAGAGCGGTTAGTGACTGGGAGTGAGAGAGAGACAAAGAGACACAGCGGTTAGTGACCGGGAGTGAGAGAGAGACAGAGTGGTTAGTGACCGGGAGTGAGAGAGAGACAGAGTGGTTAGTGACCGGGAGTGAGAGAGGGACAGAGTGGTTAGTGACCGGGAGTGAGAGAGGGACAGAGTGGTTAGTGACCGGGAGTGAGAGAGAGACAGAGCGGTTAGTGACCGGGAGTGAGAGAGGGACAGAGTGGTTAGTGACCGGGAGTGAGAGAGGGACAGAGTGGTTAGTGACCGGGAGTGAGAGAGGGACAGAACGGTTAGTGACCGGGAGTGAGGGGCTTCCAGTTCACACTTTCGATCAACCGTTGCGCATCCCCTCCACATCCACTCCACCCTCTCACCCATCCCCAAACATTTACCTCACTGTATCCTGTCCCCCTCCTCACACCCTACCGTCCCCCTCCCCCTAACCTCTACCTCTCTGTATCCTGTCCCCCTCCTCACACCCTACCATCCCCCTCCCCCTAACCTCTACCTCTCTGTATCCTGTCCCCCTCCTCACACCCTACCATCCCCCTCCCCTCCCCTAACCTCTACCTCTCTGTATCCTGACCCCCTCCTCACACCCCACCATCCCCCTCCCCTCCCCCTAACCTCTACCTCTCTGTATCCTGTCCCCCTCCTCACACCCTACCATCCCCCTCCCCCTAACCTCTACCTCTCTGTATCCTGTCCCCCTCCTCACACCCTACCATCCCCCTCCCCTCCCCCTAACCTCTACCTCTCTGTATCCTGACCCCCTCCTCACACCCTACCATCCCCCTCCCCCTAACCTCTACCTCTCTGTATCCTGTCCCCCTCCTCACACCCTACCATCCCCCTCCCCTCCCCCTAACCTCTACCTCTCTGTATCCTGTCCCCCTCCTCACACCCTACCATCCCCCTCCCCTCCCCCTAACCTCTACCTCTCTGTATCCTGACCCCCTCCTCACACCCTTCCATCCCCCTCCCCTCCCCCTAACCTCTACCTCTCTGTATCCTGTCCCCCTCCTCACACCCTACCATCCCCCTCCCCCTAACCTCTACCTCTCTGTATCCTGTCCCCCTCCTCACACCCTACCATCCCCCTCCCCTCCCCCTAACCTCTACCTCTCTGTATCCTGTCCCCCTCCTCACACCCTACCATCCCCCTCCCCTCCCCCTAACCTCTACCTCTCTGTATCCTGTCCCCCTCCTCCCACCCTACCATCCCCCTCCCCTCCCCTAACCTCTACCTCTCTGTATCCTGTCCCCCTCCTCGCACCCTACCATCCCCCTCCCCTCCCCTAACCTCTACCTCTCTGTATCCTGTCCCCCTCCTCACACCCTACCATCCCCTTCCCCTCCCCCTAACCTCTACCTCTCTGTATCCTGTCCCCCTCCTCACACCCTACCATCCCCCTCCCCCTAACCTCTACCTCTCTGTATCCTGTCCCCCTCCTCACACCCTACCATGCCCCTCCCCTCCCCCTAACCTCTACCTCTCTGTATCCTGACCCCCTCCTCACACCCTACCATCCGCCTCCCCTCCCCTAACCTCTACCTCTCTGTATCCTGTCCCCCTCCTCGCACCCTACCATCCCCCTCCCCTCCCTAACCTCTACCTCTCTGTATCCTGTCCCCTCCTCACACCCTACCATCCCCCTCCCCCTAACCTCTACCTCTCTGTATCCTGTCCCCCTCCTCACACCCTACCATCCCCCTCCCCTCCCCCTAACCTCTACCTCTCTGTATCCTGTCCCCCTCCTCACACCCTACCATCCCCCTCCCCTCCCCTAACCTCTACCTCTCTGTATCCTGACCCCCTCCTCACACCCTACCATCCGCCTCCCCTCCCCTAACCTCTACCTCTCTGTATCCTGTCCCCCTCCTCACACCCTACCATCCCCCTCCCCTCCCCCTAACCTCTACCTCTCTGTATCCTGTCCCCCTCCTCACACCCTACCATCCCCCTCCCCTCCCCCTAACCTCTATGTATCCTGACCCCTCCTCACACCCTACCATCCCCCTCCCCCTAACCTCTACCTCTCTGTATCCTGTCCCCCTCCTCACACCCTACCATCCCCCTCCCCTCCCCCTAACCTCTACCTCTCTGTATCCTGTCCCCCTCCTCACACCCTACCATCCCCCTCCCCTCCCCCTAACCTCTATGTATCCTGACCCCTCCTCACACCCTACCATCCCCCTCCCCCTAACCTCTACCTCTCTGTATCCTGTCCCCCTCCTCACACCCTACCATGCCCCTCCCCTCCCCCTAACCTCTACCTCTCTGTATCCTGTCCCCCTCCTCCCACCCTCCTCTCAACATCCCCCCCACTCCCCCTCTCCTCCCACCCGCTCCCCCACCCCCTTCTCACTATCTATGCCGCCCCCTCAACACCAGCTCCTCTCAGCATCCACCCCTAACCCCTCCCCCATCTCCTGCCCGACCCATCCCTTTGCCTCTGACGCCTTCCTGTGTCCTCCCTGTACCCTTCTCCCTGGCGCCCTCGGCCCCCATCCCCTCTCTGCCCCCATCCGCTCTCCTCCCCACTCCCCCCTCCCCATTCCCTCACCCTCCCACCCTCCTGCCCACTCCCTCTCCCCTCCTGCCCACTCCCTCCCCCCCTCCCCCCTGCTCCCTCCCCCCTGCTCCCTCCCCCCTTCCTCCTCCTTCCCTGCTCCCTACCCCCTCCTGCCCGCTCCCTCCCCTTCCCTCCCTCCCCCCGCTCCCTCCCCCTCCCCCCTACTCCCTCCCTCCCCGCTCCCTCCCCCCTCCCTTCAGCTCCTCCCTGCTCCCTCCCCCTCCCCCCTGCCCACTCCCTCCCTGCTCCCTCCCCCCCTCCCCCTCCCTCCCCCCTGCTCCCTCCCTCCCCGCTCCCTCCCCCTCCCTCCCTCTTCCCCCCACTCCCTCCCCCCCTCCTCCCTGCTCCCTCCCCCTTCCTCCTCCTTCCCTGCTCCCTACCCCCTCCTGCCCGCTCCCTCCCCCTCCCTCCCTCCCCCCGCTCCCTCCCTCCCCGCTCCCTCCCCCCTCCCTTCAGCTCCTCCCTGCTCCCTCCCCCTCCCCCCTGCCCACTCCCTCCCGGCTCCCTCCCCCTCCCTCCCTCCCTCCCCGCTCCCTCCCCCTCCCTCCCTCTTCCCCCGCTCCCTCCTCCCCCCTCCCTGCTCCCTCCCCCCTCCCTTCAGCTCCTCCCTGCTCCCTCCCCCTCCCCCCTGCCCACTCCCTCCCTGCTCCCTCCCCCTCCCTCCCCCTCCGCTCCCTCTTCCCCCCCGCTCCCTCCTCCCCCCTCCCTCCATCCCTCCCTCCCCCCTGCTCCCTCCCTCCCTGCTCCCTCCCCCTCCCTCCCTCCCCCTGCTCCCTCCCTCCCCGCTCCCTCCCCCTCCCCCCCTGCTTCCTCCCTCCCCGCTCCCTCCCCCCTCCCTTCAGCTCCTCCCTGCTCCCTCCCCCTCCCCCCTGCCCACTCCCTCCCGGCTCCCTCCCCCTCCCTCCCTCCCTCCCCCTCCCTCCCTCTTCCCCCCGCTCCCTCCTCCCCCCTCCCTGCTCCCTCCCTCCCCCCCCACCCCCCGCTCCCTCCCCCATCTTTCCTCCTCCTCCCCCCCCTTTCCCCTCTCCCCGCTCCCCGCTCCCTCCTCTCACACTCACCGTATAGGTGTGTAATTTTGTGGTTGGAGAAATTGCTCAGCTTGGTTGTTTTAAATTCACACACATCACAGCGATACTCCGGAACATAATTCTCATCCGCTGTTGGAAGGAGGAGACAATTGTTATCCGGTTATCTGGGTACAGGGTGGCTGATGGGGCCAGGTGGGTGGGGCTGCCCTGGTGCTTTTGGTGCTGGAATGGCCCCTTCCCTCGCCAAGAATGAATGTTTCAGTCCCACCAGGGTGTGTGGCAAAACTAATCTTAAATCTTTGGAGACCTGGTGCAAGAAGACAAAGGAGGCAGTCAGGATGGGATTGACGGAGTGGTGGAATGCTGCAGATCCAGCACAAGAGAGTCCCAACGCACAGCGAAGCAGCTCCAATCAGGTTGAGGGGGAGATGGGGCAAAGTGGTCCCTTCTCCGTCCCATTTGCAATGGAAACTGCCAATGTCAACATGTCACGCTGTAATTACAACCTTCCCACCTGTGGTGGCGCTGTAGCACTTCAATTTCAACTCCTTTCCCCTGCCCTCCGCATTTACTTTAATATTCCCATTAAGTAGCAGAAAGCATCGGAAAAACACAATGGCAGAGAAGGCACAACCCCATAATAGAAGCGCCATTATATCCATCATATCCCTCATTAACCTGGACTCACTGGAAAATTGCTCTTGACTCCCACAGACATATCCTAGAAAAATGACGACCCATGGATAATTAACAAATTTAATGTGGCTCAGCTCCCACCCGTCCTGTCCAAGTGAAGCAAAATCCATATCAACGTTCAAGAAGCAATTGGGTAAAAATTGCAGGGGA
>JANJGN010002276.1:0-78576 GCA_026770705.1 Isurus oxyrinchus
TACAGGTCCTGTGTGTCCATACTGTAACCACAGCTCCTGTCCCGCTGCACTCTCACTGTAACTAACCCCCTTGTGGAGGTCACTGTGTGTCCATACTGTAACCACAGCCCATATCCCGCTGCACTCTCACTGTAACTAATCCCTTGTGGAGGTCAGTGTGTGTCCATACTGTAACCACAGCCTGTGTCCCGCTGCACTCTCACTGTAACTAACGCCCTTGTGGAGGTCCACTGTGTGTCCATACAGTACCACAGCCTGTGTCCCGCTGTACTTTCACTGTAACTAATCCCTTGTGGAGGTCACTGTGTGTCCATACTGTAACCACAGCCTGTGTCCCGCTGCACTCTCACTGTAATGAACCCCTTGTACAGGTCCTGTGTGTCCATAGTGTAACCACAGCTCCTGTCCCGCTGCACTCTCAGTGTAACTAACCCCTTGTGGAGGTCACTGTGTGTCCATACTGTAAACCACAGCCTGTGTCCCGCTGCACTCTCACTGTAACTAACCCCTTGTGGAGGTCAGTGTGTGTCCATACTGTAACCACAGCCTGTGTCCCGCTGCACTCTCACTGTAACTAACCCCTTGTGGAGGTCAGTGTGTGTCCATACTGTAACCACAGCTCTCGTGTCCCGCTGCACTCTCACTGTAACTAAACCCCTTGTACAGGTCCTGTGGGTCCATACTGTAACCACAGCCTGTTGTCCCGCTGCACTCTCCCTGTAACTAATCCCTTGTGGAGGGTCACTGTGTGTCCATAGTGTAACCACAGCCTGTGTCCCGCTGCACTCTCAGTGTATCTAACCCCTTGTGGAGGTCACTGTGTTCCATACTGTAACCAGAGGCCTGTGTCCCCGCTGCACTCTCACTGTAACTAACCCCTTGTGAAAGTCACTGTGTGTCCATACTGTAACCACTGCTCCTGTCCCGCTGCACTCTCACTGTAACTAACCCCTTGTACAGGTTCTGTGGGTCCGTACTGTAACCACAGCTCCTGTCCCACTGTACTCTCACCTGTAAATAACGTCTTGTGGAGGTCACTGTGTGTCCATGCTGTAACCACAGCCTGTGTCTCGCTGCACTCTCAGTGTAACTAACCCCTTGTGGAGGTTCTGTGTGTCCATCGTATAACCACTGTCCCGCTGCACTCTCACTGTAACTAGCCCCTTGTGGGAGGTCACTGTTTGTCCATACTGTAACCAGAGCCCTGTGTCCCGCTGCACTCTCACTGTAACTAATCCCTTGTGGACGTCACTGTGTGTCCATTGTGTCACCACTGTCCCGCTGCACTCTCACTGTAACTAACCCCTTGTGGACGTCACTGTGTGTCCATACTGTAACCACAACCTGTGTCCCGCTGCACTCTCACTGTAACTAATCCCTTGTACAGGTCCTGTGAATCCATACTGTAACCACAGCTCCTGTCCCCGCTGCACTCTCACTGTAACTAACCCTTGTACAGGTCTGTGTGTCCATACTGTAACCCACAACCTGTGTCCCGCTGCACTCTCAGTGTAACTAACCCCTTGTACAGGTCCTGTGTGTCCATACTGTAACCACAACCTGTGTCCCGCTGCACTCTCAGTGTAACTAACCCCTTGTGGAGGTTCTGTGTGTCCATCGTATAAACCACTGTCCCGCTGCACTCTCATTGTAACTAACCCCTTGTGGAGGTCACTGTGTGTCCATACTGTAACCACAGCCTGTGTTCCACTGCACTCTCACTGTAACTAACCCCTTGTACAGGTCCTGTGTGTCCATACTGTAACCACAGCTCCTGTCCCACTGCACTCTCAGTGTAACTAATCCCTTGTGGAGGTCACTGTGTGTCCATAGTGTAACCACAGCCTGTGTTCCTCTGCACTCTCAGGGTAACTAATCACTTGTACAGGTCCTGTGGGTCCATAGTGTAAACCACAGCTCCTGTCCCGCTGCACTCTCACTGTAACTAACCCCTTGTGGAGGTCACTGTGTGTCCATAGTGTAACCACAGCCTGTGTTCCGCTGCACTCTCACTGTAACTAACCCTTGTGGAGGTCACTGTGTCCATAGTGTAAACACAGCTCCTGTCCCGCTGCACTCTCACTGTAACTAATCCTTTGTGGAGGTCACTGTGTGTCCATACTGTAACCACAGCTCCTGTCCCGCTGCACTCTCACTGTAACTAACCCTTGTGGAGGTCACTGTGTGTCCATACTGTAACCACAGCTCCTGTCCGCTGCACTCTCACTGTAACTAACCCCTTGTACAGGTCCTGTGGGTCCATACTGTAACCACAGCTCCTGTCCCGCTGCACTCTCACTGTAACTAATCCCTTGTGGAGGTCACTGTGTGTCCATAGTGTAAACACAGCCTGTGTCTCGCTGCACTCTCAGTGTAACTAACCCCTTGTGGAGGTCACTGTGTCCATAGTGTAACCACAGCCTGTGTCCCGCTGCACTCTCACTGTAACTAACCCCCTTGTGGAGGTCACTGTGTGTCCTTACTGTAACCACAGACCGTATCCCGCTGCACTCTCACTGTAACTAACCCCTTGTACAGGTCCTGTGGGTCCATAGTGTAAACACAGCCTGTGTCCCCGCTGCACTCTCAGTGTAACTAACCCCTTGTACAGGTCCTGTGGGTCCATACTGTAACCACAGCTCCTGTCCCGCTGCACTCTCAGTGTAACTAACCCCTTGTGGAGGTCACTGTGTGTCCTTACTGAAACCACAGACCGTATCCCACTGCACTCTCACTGTAACTAACCCCTTGTGGAGGTCACTGTGTGTCCATCGTATAAGCACTGTCCCGCTGCACTCTCAGTGTAACTAATCCCTTGTGGAGGTCACTGTGTGTCCATATTGTAACCACAGCCTGTGTCCTGCTGCACTCTCACTGTAACTAATCTCTGTCTGCCTCTCATTGTCTCTCTCTCTCTGTCTCTCGCTCTCTCTGGCAGTCAGTGGCGTGGCGAAGTCAAGGAGGGGCTCCCGGAGGCTGGACGGCGAAGGAGGTGGAGGCGCTCTCCAACGAGCTGAGCGACGTCCTCATCTACCTGGTGAGGGCTGGCGGAGAAGTGCCGCATCGACCTGCCCCGAGCTGTCCTGCGCAAGGTGTGAGCTGAACGGCCAGAAGTACCCCGCCGACCTCGTCCGGGGCTCGGCGAAGAAGTACACCGAGTACACCAAGTGAAGGGGGGGCGCCGGCGTTGGCGCAGGTCTGCCCTCGTCGCCTGGCAACCCCCCACCCCGCTGGGCCGGATCGATTGCAGCGCTTCTGCCCTGCGCTGGCCCCTCTCTCTCTCCCTCCCCCTCTCCCTTTGTGATCTTGGGTTTGGCCGAGTTTGGCGGTCGCCCCTCCTCCCCCCCACCCCCCCATGCCTGACTGCCTGCCCCTTCCTCTCCTCGCCTTCCGAGGTCATGTGACCTTTGCCGTTACCCATGCTGGTCGTGGGGGCGTGCAGCGAGAGAGAGGGTAGGGGCTTCGTTTTGGGGGTAAAAAGAGGGCGGGGGGGGCATTGTGAGGGTCCGGCTCGAACCTCTTTTTCTCTCCCCACCCACCCACCCCCCGGCGCGCCGGAGAGATCGCCCACCCCTCGAACAGCTTCGGTCGGTTTGTGCGGTGACCCCTCTGTGTAATAAACGCTGAATAAATCATTTGAAACCGACACTTATCTTTTGAGGGAGAGTCGCCGGAGCGGCACCTGGGGATGAGCGGCGGAGGTGGGTGTTGGGGGGGGGGGGGTGATTTTACCTACGAGGGTAGAGTTGGAAGAGGGTGCGAAGGTCCCAGAGAGGGTGGCGGAGTGAGGTTTGCCCGTGAACAGTTCCCGGGATGATGGTGGGGTGGGGGTGGGGTGGGGGGGGGGTGATTTTTATCGATGAGGTTCAGGTTGGAGGAGCTGGGGCTGTTCTCCAGCGGAGCGAAGGAGGTTGGAGGGGACTCTCTGACAGAGGCGGACAAGATGGGGAACGGATTGGATAAGGCCGACAGAGGAAAGTTGCTCCCATTGGCTGTCGGTAAAAGGACCGGGTTGTGGGGCTGGGGGGGCGGGGGGCGGTGGGGCGTTGTGGACACTGATTTTGGATAAGGTCGGAGGGGGGGGTGGGGGGTGGAGTGTATGGAAGAACTTTTGTACACGGCGAGCACTCACGACCTGGAACTCGTTGACCGCAACATGGTGGCAGCGTTGGGTTGAGGGTAATAAGCATGCAGGGCTGCGGGGAGAGAGAAAGTGGTTGCTTTGGTGGGGGGGGGGGGGGGGTGGTGGGGGAGGTGGTGATGAGACTGGGTTGCTCCAGAGGGAGCCAGCATGTGTTGGATGGACTGAATGGCCTGCCCACTAATGGCTCCTGCACCCTCCCCCCCCCCACCACCAACCGAGTTGGAAGCCCTGGGTTCCTGTCACGCTCCAAGACCTGATGTTGTGAACGGAGCCAACAAAGCACCTGCAAAACCCTCCCCAGCGGTACGGGCGGGAGTTACCGCTGGTCAGACACACGGCGGAAGGGACTCTGGAGCCTCTACCCTCGCTGTCCGGAGCGTGCAGCCTGCGCCGAGAGGGAGGGCCACTAAAAACACAGACCCCTCCCCCTGCCCCGAGTGATCCCACACACACCTCAAGCCCAAAGGCAATATCCAGGCTCGGGACTGACAAGCGGCGAGTCACATTCGCCCCACACGAGTGTCAGGTAATGACCGTCTCCAACAAGAGAGAATCCAGCCATCTCCCCTTGACGTTCAATGGCATTACCATCACCGAATCCCCCCACTATCAACATCCTGGGGGTTACCATTGACCAGAAACTGAACTGGGACCAGCCATATAAACACTGTGGCTACAAGAGCAGGTCAGAGGCTGGGAATCCTGCGGAGAGTAACTCACCTCCTGACTCCCCCCAAAGCCTGTCCACCATCTACAAGGCACCAGTCAGGAGTGTGATGGGACACTCCCCACTTGCCTGGATGAGTGCGGCTCCCACAACACACAAGAAGCTCGACACCGTCCAGGACAAAGCAGCCCCCCCCCCCCGCTCGATCGGCACCCCATCCACAAACATTCACTCCCTCCACCACCGACGCACAGTGACAGCAGTGTGTGTACCATCTACAAGATGCACTGCAGCAACTCGCCAAGGCTCCTTCGACAGCGCTGTCCAAATCCACCTCCTCTACCATCTAGAAGGACGAGGGCAGCAGACACATGGGGAACAACCACCACCTGGAAGTTCCCCTCCGAGCCCCTCACCATCCCGACTTGGAAACGTATCGGCCGTTCCTTCACTGTCGCTGGGGTCAAGTCCTGGAACTCATTCCCTAACTTGCACCCCATGGACTGCAGTGGTTCAAGAAGGTGCCTCACCACCAGTTGGGACTGTTCTCCTCAGAGAAGGTGGAGAGGAGATTTGATTGAGGTGTTCAAAACCACGAGGGGGTCTGGGAGAGAGCGGATCAGGAGAAACTGTTCCCATTGCGGGGAAGGATCGAGAAGCAGAGGGACACGGATTGAAGGCGATGGGTAAAAGGAGCGACGGAGACACGAGGAGGAACTTTTTCACACAGCGAGGGGGTTAGGGTCTGGAACGCGCTGCCTGAGAGTGTGGGGGAGGGAGGGTCAATCGAGGGGTTAGGATCTGGAATGCACTGAGAGTGTGGGGGAGGGAGAGTCAATCAAGGGGGTTAGGGTCTGGAACGCGCTGCCTGAGAGTGTTGGGGAGGGAGGGTCAATCGAGGGGTTAGGATCTGGAACGCGCTGCCTGAGAGTGTGGGGGAGGGAGGGTCAATCGAGGGGTTAGGGTCTGGAACGCGCTGCCTGAGAGTGTGGGGGAGGGAGGGTCAATCGAGGGGTTAGGATCTGGAACGCGCTGCCTGAGAGTGTGGGGGAGGGAGGGTCAATCGAGGGGGTTAGGGTCTGGAACGCGCTGCCTGAGAGTGTGGGGGAGGGAGGGTCAATCGAGGGGTTCAAGAGGGAATGGGAGTTATCGGGAAAGGAAAAATGAGCAGGGTTAACGGGGAGAAGGTGGGAGATTGGCACTGGGCTGGATGGCGTTGTGGAGAACCAGCAGCGATACGACGGGCTGAACGGCCCCTCTGCTTCCAGGTTCCACACTGACCCTTGATTTCATCCAGTATGATAGGACACAGACAAACATGGAAGGATAATTTTTTTATTAACAAACTACACATAGTGACAAGGATAGGATTCAAAATTGACACTAACCATTAACAGCAATTTGATGCAAAATACAGGCAAGATTTAACCTTAACTATTCATCGGTTAGACAGGGATTCAACAGTGGACAGTGTGAGGGAGCTAAATTAACATCAGTAGAGATACAGTCAGTAACACAGGGCGCTGGGGGGAGAGGGGTTACTGAGTGACAGTGAGAGGGAGCTGGATTAACATCAGTAGAGACACAGTCAGTAACACAGGGTGCTGGGGGGAGAGGGGTTACTGAGTGACAGTGTGAGGGAGCTGGATTAACATCAGTAGAGATACAGTCAGTAACACAGGGCGCTGGGGGGAGAGGGGTTACTGAGTGACAGCGTGAGGGAGCTGGATTAACATCAGTAGAGATACAGTCAGTAACACAGGGCGCTGGGGGGAGAGGGGTTACTGAGTGACAGTGTGAGGGAGCTGGATTAACATCAGTAGAGATACAGTCAGTAACACAGGGCGCTGGGGGGAGAGGGGTGACTGAGTGACAGTGAGAGGGAGCTGGATTAACATCAGTAGAGATACAGTCAGTAACACAGGGCGCTGGGGGGAGAGGGGTTACTGAGTGACAATGTGTGGGAGCTGGATTAACATCAGTAGAGATACAGCCAGTAACACAGGGCGCTGGGGGCAGAGGGGTGACTGAGTGACAGTGTGAGGGAGCTGGATTAACATCAGTAGAGATACAGTCAGTAACACAGGGCGCTGGGGGGAGAGGGGTTACTGAGTGACAGTGTGAGGGAGCTGGATTAACATCAGTAGAGATACAGTCAGTAACACAGGGAGCTGGGGGGAGAGGGGTTACTGAGTGACAGTGTGAGGGAGCTGGATTAACATCAGTAGAGATACAGTCAGTAACACAGGGCGCTGGGGGGAGAGGGGTTACTGAGTGACAGTGTGAGGGAGCTGGATTAACATCAGTAGAGACACAGTCAGTAACACAGGGCGCTGGGGGGAGAGGGGTTACTGAGTGACAGTGTGAGGGAGCTGGAATAACATCAGTAGAGATACAGTCAGTAACACAGCGCTGGGGGGAGAGGGGGTACTGAGTGACAGTGTGAGGGAGCTGGATTAACATCAGTAGAGATACAGTCAGTAACACAGCGCTGGGGGGAGAGGGGTTACTGAGTGACAGTGTGAGGGAGCTGGATTAACATCAGTAGAGATACAGTCCAACACGGCGCTGGATGAATCAGGGCCTGTTTCACCTGACAAAGCCTCCTGTCCCTGTTGAGCTGGTGTTGAGTGGTAGATCCCTGGAGCCGTCCGTTGTTGCGGGGGCCTCTTCTGAACTCAGAGTGCATCGGACTGCTGCCCCTGCGACTCTTGCATTTGCTGCTGCATTTTCTGCAGCATTTCCTGCATCCGTCTCAACTGTGAGGGAGCACAAGGGGCACAGAGTGTGAGAGAGGGAGAGAGAGAGAGAGAGGGGGACAACGTGTGTGGTCGAGACAGAGGGAGGGTGGGGGAGGACGAGTTCGTGCCACCCGGAATGGAGTGCGAGAGCCTGGTCGTGTCCCTCTGTCTGCGGCTCTCCTCGCCTCCCTCTGTCTGCGGCTCTCCGCGCCTCCCTCTGTCTGCGGCTCTCCTCCCCTCCCTCTGTCTGCGGCTCTCCTCCCCTCCCTCTGTCTGCGGCTCTCCTCCCCTCCCTCTGTCTGCGGCTCTCCTCGCCTCCCTCTGTCTGCGGCTCTCCTCGCCTCCCTCTGTCTGCAGAACTCCCCGCAACCCCCACCCCAGCTCTGTCTGTTGATGTCCTTCCCTCCCTCTTTCACCAGGCCCTCTCCTTTCCGCCTATCTGCATGACCCTGCCCCACCCACTCTGCAGGGCCCCAGTCATTCCCCTCCCTCTGTCTGTGGGCACTCTCCTACCCCACCGCCCCGACTAAAGTTCTCCTTCCCTCCCTCTATTTGTGCAACTCCGTCCCTCCCTCCCTGTCTGTCTCATTTCCTCCCACTGTCTGCAGCTCTCCCCTCCCTCCTGTCTGCAGCTCTCCCCTCCCTCTTGTCTGCAGCTCTCCCCTCCCTCTTGTCTGCAGCTCTCCCCTCCCTCCTGTCTGCAGCTCTCCCCTCCATCCTGTCTGCAGCTCTCCCCGCCCTCTTGTCTGCAGCTCTCCCTGCCCTCTTGTCTGCAGCTCTCCCCGCCCTCCTGTCTGCAGCTCTCCCCGCCCTCTTGTCTGCAGCTCTCCCTGCCCTCTTGTCTGCAGCTCTCCCCGCCCTCCTGTCTGCAGCTCTCCCCGCCCTCTTGTCTGCAGCTCTCCCCGCCCTCCTGTCTGCAGCTCTCCCCTCCATCCTGTCTGCAGCTCTCCCCTCCATCCTGTCTGCAGCTCTCCCCGCCCTCTTGTCTGCAGCTCTCCCTGCCCTCTTGTCTGCAGCTCTCCCCTCCATCCTGTCTGCAGCTCTCCCCTCCATCCTGTCTGCAGCTCTCCCCGCCCTCTTGTCTGCAGCTCTCCCTGCCCTCTTGTCTGCAGCTCTCCCCGCCCTCCTGTCTGCAGCTCTCCCCGCCCTCTTGTCTGCAGCTCTCCCTGCCCTCTTGTCTGCAGCTCTCCCCGCCCTCCTGTCTGCAGCTCTCCCCGCCCTCTTGTCTGCAGCTCTCCCCGCCCTCCTGTCTGCAGCTCTCCCCGCCCTCTTGTCTGCAGCTCTCCCCGCCCTCCTGTCTGCAGCTCTCCCCTCCATCCTGTCTGCAGCTCTCCCCTCCATCCTGTCTGCAGCTCTCCCCGCCCTCTTGTCTGCAGCTCTCCCTGCCCTCTTGTCTGCAGCTCTCCCCTCCATCCTGTCTGCAGCTCTCCCCTCAATCCTGTCTGCAGCTCTCCCCTCAATCCTGTCTGCAGCTC
The DNA here is from genome assembly GCA_026770705.1 of Isurus oxyrinchus. NCBI lineage: Eukaryota > Metazoa > Chordata > Chondrichthyes > Lamniformes > Lamnidae > Isurus > Isurus oxyrinchus. The sequence goes on from JANJGN010002276.1 coordinate 9,028, forward strand.
TCCCCGCCCTCCTGTCTGCAGCTCTCCCCGCCCTCCTGTCTGCAGCTCTCCCCGCCCTCCTGTCTGCAGCTCTCCCCGCCCTCCTGTCTGCAGCTCTCCCCGCCCTCCTGTCTGCAGCTCTCCCCGCCCTCCTGTCTGCAGCTCTCCCCGCCCTCCTGTCTGCAGCTCTCCCCGCCCTCCTGTCTGCAGCTCTCCCCTCAATCCTGTCTGCAGCTCTCCCCTCAATCCTGTCTGCAGCTCTCCTCGCCCTCCTGTCTGCAGCTCTCCTCCCCTCCTGTCTGCAGCTCTCCCCTCAATCCTGTCTGCAGCTCTCCCCTCAATCCTGTCTGCAGCTCTCCCCTCAATCCTGTCTGCAGCTCTCCCCGCCCTCCTGTCTGCAGCTCTCCCCGCCCTCCTGTCTGCAGCTCTCCCCGCCCTCCTGTCTGCAGCTCTCCCCGCCCTCCTGTCTGCAGCTCTCCCCGCCCTCCTGTCTGCAGCTCTCCCCTCAATCCTGTCTGCAGCTCTCCCCTCAATCCTGTCTGCAGCTCTCCTCCCGTCCTCCTGTGCGCTCTCCTCGCTTCTCACCGGTCTGCGGCTCCCCTCCCCTCCCCTCCCCTCCCGTCGCCCGCGATAGATCTCCTCACTCACCGGGTAGGAGTCCGCGGCCCAGCCACCCCCAGCAGCGCCCCCCTCGCTCCCACGTCCCCGCCCCGGACCCCCCATGAACCTCCCTCCAGCCACCCCGGAGTGCGCCGTTCCAGCCACAGGAGCGCCATTCAACCCACCTCTTCGTCCTTCGCGCGAATGAGCCTCTCTGTCTCGGCGAGAGGGAGCATGGAGATGGAGAGCTCAGACATACTCTGACGAGAAATCTTTCTGCGGAGGGAAAATCAAAAGACGTCTTGGATCAGCGACTTCTTCAGGGAGATATCTGTACACTGACTGGTGTCTCTCAGTCCCCTCTCTCTCAGGGAGATATCTGTACACTGACTGGTGTCTCTCAGTCCCCTCTCTCTCTCTCAGGGAGATATCTGTACACTGACTGGTGTCTCTCAGTCCCCTCTCTCTCTCAGGGAGATATCTGTACACTGACTGGTGTCTCTCAGTCCCCTCTCTCTCTCTCAGGGAGATATCTGTACACTGACTGGTGTCTCTCAGTCCCCTCTCTCTCAGGGAGATATCTGTACACTGACTGGTGTCTCTCAGTCCCCTCTCTCTCTCTCAGGGAGATATCTGTACACTGACTGGTGTCTCTCAGTCCCCTCTCTCTCTCAGGGAGATATCTGTACACTGACTGGTGTCTCTCAGTCCCCTCTCTCTCTCTCAGGGAGATATCTGTACACTGACTGGTGTCTCTCAGTCCCTCTCTCTCAGGGAGATATCTGTACACTGTCTGGTGTCTCTCAGTCCCCTCTCTCTCAGGGAGATATCTGTACACTGACTGGTGTCTCTCAGTCCCCTCTCTCTCTCAGGGAGATATCTGTACACTGACTGGTGTCTCTCAGTCCTCTCTCTCTCTCTCAGGGAGATATCTGTACACTGACTGGTGTCTCTCAGTCCTCTCTCTCTCTCTCAGGGAGATATCTGTACACTGACTGGTGTCTCTCAGTCCCCTCTCTCTCTCAGGGAGATATCTGTACACTGACTGGTGTCTCTCAGTCCCCTCTATCTCTCTCAGGGAGATATCTGTACACTGACTGGTGTCTCTCAGTCCCTCTCTCTCAGGGAGATATCTGTACACTGACTGGTGCCTCTCAGTCCCTCTCTCTCTCAGGGAGATATCTGTACACTGACTGGTGTCTCTCAGACCCCTCTCTCTCTCTCAGGGAGATATCTGTACACTGACTGGTGTCTCTCAGTCCCCTCTCTCTCAGGGAGATATCTGTACACTGACTGGTGTCTCTCAGTCCCCTCTCTCTCTCAGGGAGATATCTGTACACTGACTGGTGTCTCTCAGTCCCCTCTCTCTCTCAGGGAGATATCTGTACACTGACTGGTGTCTCTCAGTCCCCTCTCTCTCTCAGGGAGATATCTGTACACTGACTGGTGTCTCTCAGTCCCCTCTCTCTCTCAGGGAGATATCTGTACACTGACTGGTGTCTCTCAGTCCCTCTCTCTCAGGGAGATATCTGTACACTGACTGGTGTCTCTCAGTCCCCTCTCTCTCAGGGATATATCTGTACACTGACTGGTGTCTCTCAGTCCCCTCTCTCTCAGGGAGATATCTGTACACTGACTGGTGTCTCTCAGTCCCTCTCTCTCTCTCAGGGAGATATCTGTACACTGACTGGTGTCTCTCAGTCCCTTCTCTCTCTCAGGGAGATATCTGTACACTGACTGATGTCTCTCAGTCCCTCTCTCTCTCAGGGAGATATCTGTACACTGACTGGTGTCTCTCAGTCCCTTCTCTCTCTCAGGGAGATATCTGTACACTGACTGGTGTCTCTCAGACCCCTCTCTCTCTCAGGGAGATATCTGTACACTGACTGGTGTCTCTCCTCCCACACTCTCTCTCAGGGAGATATCTGTACACTGACTGGTGTCTCTCAGTCCCCTCTCTCAGGGAGATATCTGTACACTGACTGGTGTCTCTCAGTCCCCTCTCTCTCTCAGGGAGATATCTGTACACTGACTGGTTTCTCTCAGTCCCCTCTCTCTCTCAGGGAGATATCTGTACACTGACTGGTGTCTCTCAGTCCCTCTCTCTCATGGAGATATCTGTACACTGATTGGTGTCTCTCAGTCCCCCTCTCTCTCTCAGGGAGGTATCTGTACACTGACTGGTGTCTCTCCTCCCACACTCTCTCTCAGGGAGGTATCTGTACACTGACTGGTGTCTCTCAGTCCCCTCTCTCTCTCTGAGGGAGATAGCCATACACTGACTGGTGTCTCTCAGTCTCCTCTCTCTCTCAGGGAGATATCTGTACACTGACTGGTGTCTCTCAGTCCCCTCTCTCTCTCAGGGAGATATCTGTACACTGACTGGTGTCTCTCAGTCTCTCTCTCTCAGGGAGATATCTGTACACTGACTGGTGACTCTCAGTCCCCTCTCTCTCTCAGGGAGATATCTGTACACTGACTGGTGTCTCTCAGTCCCTCTCTCTCTCTCAGGGAGATATCTGTACACTGACTGGTGTCTCTCAGTCCCCTCTCTCTCTCAGGGAGATATCTGTACACTGACAGGTGTCTCTCAGTCCCTCTCTCTCTCTCAGGGAGATATCTGTACACTGACTGGTGTCTCTCAGTCCCTCTCTCTTTCAGGGAGATATCTGTACACTGACTGGTGTCTCTCAGTCCCTCTCTCTCAGGGAGATATCTGTACACTGACTAGTGTCTCTCAGACCCCTCTCTCTCTCAGGGAGATATCTGTACACTGACTGGTGTCTCTCCTCCCACACTCTCTCTCAGGGAGATATCTGTACACTGACTGGTGTCTCTCAGTCCCCTCTCTCAGGGAGATATCTGTACACTGACTGGTGTCTCTCAGTCCCCTCTCTCTCTCAGGGAGATATCTGTACACTGACTGGTGTCTCTCCTCCCACACTCTCTCTCAGGGAGATATCTGTACACTGACTGGTTTCTCTCAGTCCCCTCTCTCTCTCAGGGAGATATCTGTACACTGACTGGTGTCTCTCAGTCCCTCTCTCTCATGGAGATATCTGTACACTGATTGGTGTCTCTCAGTCCCCCTCTCTCTCTCAGGGAGGTATCTGTACACTGACTGGTGTCTCTCCTCCCACACTCTCTCTCAGGGAGGTATCTGTACACTGACTGGTGTCTCTCAGTCCCCTCTCTCTCTCAGGGAGATAGCCGTACACTGACTGGTGTCTCTCAGTCTCCTCTCTCTCTCAGGGAGATATCTGTACACTGACTGGTGTCTCTCAGTCCCTCTCTCTCAGGGAGATATCTGTACACTGACTGGTGTCTCTCAGTCCCTCTCTCTCAGGGAGATATCTGTACACTGACTGGTGTCTCTCAGTCCCTCTCTCTCAGGGAGATATCTGTACACTGACTGGTGTGTCTCAGTCTCTCTCTCTCTCAGGGAGTTATGTGTACACTGATTGGTGTCTCTCAGTCCCTCTCTCTCTCAGGGAGATATCTGTACACTGACTGGTGTCTCTCAGTCCCTCTCTCTCTCAGGGAGATATCTGTACACTGACTGGTGTCTCTCAGTCCCTCTCTCTCAGGGAGATATCTGTATACTGACTGGTGTCTCTCAGTCCCTCTCTCTCAGGGAGATATCTGTACACTGACTGGTGTCTCTCAGTCCACTCTCTCTCTCAGGGAGATATCTGTACACTGACTGGTGTTTCTCAGTCCCCTCTCTCTCTCTCTCAGGGAGATATCTGTACACTGACTGGTGTCTCTCAGTCTCCTCTCTCAGGGAGATATCTGTACACTGACTGGTGTCTCTCAGTCCCCTCTCTCTCTCAGGGAGATATCTGTACACTGACTGGTTTCTCTCAGTCCCCTCTCTCTCTCAGGGAGATATCTGTACATTGACTGGTGTCTCTCCTCCCTCACTCTCTCTCTCAGGGAGATATCTGTACACTGACTGGTGTCTCTCAGTCCCCTCTCTCTCTGTCTCTCTCTCAGGGAGATATCTGTACATTGACTGGTGTCTCTCAGTCTCTCTCTCTCAGGGAGATATCTGTACACTGACTGGTGTCTCTCAATCCCTCTCTGTCTCAGGGAGATATCTGTACACTGACTGGTGTCTCTCAGTTCTCTCTCTCTCTCAGGGAGATATGTGTACACTGTCTGGTGTCTCTCAGTCCCCTCTCTCTCTCAGGGAGATATCTGTACACTGACTGGTGTCTCTCACTCCCCTCTCTCTCTCTCTCAGGGAGATATCTGTACACTGACTGGTGTCTCTCAGTCCCCTCTCTCTTTCAGGGAGATATCTGTACACTGACTGGTGTCTCTCACTCCCCTCTCTCTCTCTCTCAGGGAGATATCTGTACACTGACTGGTGTCTCTCAGGCCCCTCTCTCTCACAGGGAGATATCTGTACACTGACTGATGTCTCTCAGTCCCCTCTCTCTCTCAGGGAGATATCTGTACACTGACTGGTGTCTCTCAGTCCCCTCTCTCTCAGGGAGATATCTGTACACTGGCTGGTGTCTCTCAGTCCCCTCTCTCTCAGGGAGATATCTGTACACTGACTGGTGTCTCTCAGTCCCTCTCTCTCTCAGGGAGATATCTGTACACTGGCTGGTGTCTCTCAGTCCCCCTCTCTCTCTCAGGGAGATATCTGTACACTGGCTGGTGTCTCTCAGACCCTCTCTCTCTCTCAGGGAGATATCTGTACACTGACTGGTGTCTCTCAGTCCCCTCTCTCTCAGGGAGATATCTGTACACTGACTGGTGTCTCAGTCCCCTCTCTCTCTCAGGGAGATATCTGTACACTGACTGGTGTCTCTCAGTCCCTGTCTCTCAGGGAGATATCTGTACACTGACTGGTGTCTCTCAGGCCCTCTCTCTCTCTCAGGGAGATATCTGTACACTGACTGGTGTCTCTCAGTCTCTCTCTCTCAGGGAGATATCTGTACACTGACTGGTGTCCCTCAGTCCCTCTCTCACAGGGAGATATCTGTACACTGACTGGTGTCTCTCAGTCCCCTCTCTCTCTCTCAGGGAGATATCTGTACACTGACTGGTGTCTCTCAGTCCCTCTCTCTCAGGGTGATATCTGTACACTGACTGGTGTCTCAGTCCCTCTCTCTCTCAGGGAGATATCTGTACACTGACTGGTGTCTCTCAGCCCCTCTCTCTCAGGGAGATATCTGTACACTGACTGGTGTCTCTCAGTCCCCTCTCTGTCTCAGGGAGATATCTGTCCACTGACTGGTGTCTCTCAGTCCCCTCTCTCTCTCAGGGAGATATCTGTACACTGACTGGTGTCTCTCAGTCCCCTCTCTCTCTCAGGGAGATATCTGTACACTGACTGGTGTCTCTCAGTCCCCTCTCTCTCTCAGGGAGATATCTGTACACTGACTGGTGTCTCTCAGTCCCCTCTCTCTCTCTCAGGGAGATATCTGTACACTGACTGGTGTCTCTCAGTCCCCTCTCTCTCAGGGAGATATCTGTACACTGACTGGTGTCTCTCAATCCCTCTCTCTCTCTCTCAGGAAGATATCTGTACACTGAATGGTGTATCTCAGTCCCGTCTCTCTCACAGGGAGATATCTGTACACTGACTGGTGTCTCTCAGTCCCCTCTCTCTCAGGGAGATATCTGTACACTGACTGGTGTCTCTCAGTCCCCTCTCTCTCAGGGAGATATCTGTACACTGACTGGTGTCTCTCAGTCTCTCTCTCTCAGGGAGATATCTGTACACTGACTGGTGTCTCTCAGTCCCTCTCTCTCTCTCAGGGAGATATCTGTACACTGACTGGTGTCTCTCTGGGAGGAGGGGGATTGACGGGGCATGTACATACGTCCGGCTGCGATCTTTGGCTCCGATTCGCGTCATGCTCTGTATACACTCGGCTCGGTAGTTCTCGTAGTGGACCTCCTGAGTGACGTCCTTCAGGTCCTGCATGTGGGTCTGGATCAGCATGTTCCTTAGCTTCACAAAGTCGCAGTGTGTGGGATCATCCACTGCGGGATCAGGCAGCGAGAATTAATTCATTCAGGGGACACCCCCCCCCCCACCCTTTGCCAGCGCTACCCCACCTACTCCCCCCCCAGTCTCCGCCAATCCCGACGGTTTGGAAGTTGGTGGGGGGGGAGGTGGGGGGCTAGCTGGGATCCACTAGGCACTGAAATGTGTCCGTGGAGCCCGGGGATCCACTCCGCAATCCAGACTGGCCGCGGACGGCCGGTAATCCACTCCGCAGCCGGCACAGATCACCGGGATCCACCGTCGGCCCAACGGGCTGGGATCCACTCCTCCTGCCCGACTTTGCACGCATCCCGGGATCTACACACACACACAACCCCGCGCACTGACCACGGGGTTCGGGATCCACTCTGCCACCCTCACTGATGGCAGGGGCTGGGATCCGCTCCGCCACCCACCCGATCGCAGCCCGGGATCCACTCCGGCATCTCACGTAGATGGCCGCCCGCGATCCACTCCACCATCGGCGCTGCCCACAACCCGGGATCTACCCCGCAATCCACACTTTTCGCGACCCGGGATTCATTACACAACCCACATAGATCACAGCACAGGATCCACTCTAAACAAAAACCCACCGAGATCACCACCCGCGATCCACTCCACAAACCACATAGCTCATTCCCAGGGATCCACTTCACAATTCGCACTGATCGCAGCCCAGGATCCACTCTGCAATCTGCACTGATCACAGCCCAGGATCCACTCTGAACCAGGATTCATTACACAACCCACACAGTTCACAGCACAGGACCCACTCTAAATACCACACAGATCACCAAGCGGGATCCACTCCACAAACCACACAGATCATACCGGAGTATCCACTCCAAAATTTGCACTGGTCACAGCCCGGATTCCATTCAGCAATCAGCATTGTTTCAACCGAGGATCCACTCAGCAATCCACATGGGTCAGAGCCCAAGATCTACTCTGCAATCCACACTGATCACAGCTTGGGATCCACACCACAACCCACACAGATCATAGCCTGGGATCGACACCACAATCCACTCTGACAATAACCTTGGTCCACTCCGCAAACCACAGAGATCATTCCTAGGGATCCACTCCAAAATTCGCACAAGTCTCAGGCCGGATTCCACTCTAAAATCTGCACTGATCTCAGCCCAGGATATACTCTGCCATCTGCACAGATCACAGCCCAGGATCCACTCTGCAATCTGCACAGATCTCAGCCCAGGATCCACTCTGCAATCTGCACAGATCTCAGCCCAGGATCCACTCTGCAATCTGCACAGATCTCAGCCCAGGATCCACTCTGCAATCTGCACAGATCTCAGCCCAGGATACACTCTGCAATCTGCACAGATCTCAGCCCAGGATCCACTCTGCAATCTGCACAGATCTCAGCCCAGGATCCACCCTGCAATCTGCACAGATCTCAGCCCAGGATCCACTCTGCAATCTGCACTGATCTCAGCCCAGGATCCGCTCTGCAATCTGCACAGATCACAGCCCAGGATCTGCTCTGCAATCTGCACTGGTCTCAGCCCAGGATCCATTCTGCAATCTGCACTGATCACAGCCTGGATTCCATTCAGGAATCTGCACTGATCTCAGCCCAGGATCCACTCTGCAATCTGCACTGATCTCAGCCCAGGATCCACTCTGCAATCTGCACTGATCTCAGCCCAGGATCCACTCTGCAATCTGCACAGATCACAGCCCAGGATCCACTATGCAATCTGCACAGATCTCAGCCCAGGATCCACTCTGCAATCAGCACAGATCTCAGCCCAGGATCCACTCTGCAATCTGCACAGATCTCAGCCCGGGATCCACTCTGCAATCTGCACAGATCTCAGCCCAGGATCCACTCTGCAATCTGCACAGATCTCAGCCCAGGATCCACTCTGCAATCTGCACTGATCTCAGCCCAGGATCCACTCTGCAATCTGCACTGATCTCAGCTCCACAATCCTTAGTGATCGCAGCATTTGCGATCCACCCCTCCACACACCTGATTGCAGTCTGCGATCCACTCCACAACTGGCACTGTCCACAACCTGGGATCTACCCCACAATCCACACTGATCGTGACCCAGGATTCACTACACAACCCACACAGTTTACAGCACAGGACCCACTCTAAAATCTACACAGATCACCATGTGGGATCCACTCTGCAACCTGCACTGATCTCAGCCCATGACCCACTCTGCAAACTATACTGATGATATCGCAGGATCCACTCTGCAATCTGCACTGATCTCAGCCCAGGATCGTCTCTGCAATCTGCACTGATCTCAGCCCAGGATCCTCTCTGCAATCTGCACTGATCTCAGCCCAGGATCCACTCTGCAATCTGCACTGGTCTCAGCCCAGGATCCACTCTGCAGCTGCACTGATCTCAGCCCAGGATCCGCTCTGCAATCTGCACTGATCTCAGCCCAGGATCCACTCTGCAATCTGCACTGATCTCAGCCCAGGATCCACTCTGCAATCTGCACTGGTCTCAGCCCAGGATCCACTCTGCAATCTGCACTGGTCTCAGCCCAGGATCCACTCTGCAATCTGCACTGATCACAGCCTGGATTCCATTCAGGAATCTGCACTGATCTCAGCCCAGGATCCACTCTGCAATCTGCACTGATCTCAGCCCAGGATCCACTCTGCAATCTGCACTGATCTCAGCCCAGGATCCACTCTGCAATCTGCACAGATCACAGCCCAGGATCCACTATGCAATCTGCACAGATCTCAGCCCAGGATCCACTCTGCAATCAGCACAGATCTCAGCCCAGGATCCACTCTGCAATCTGCACAGATCTCAGCCCGGGATCCACTCTGCAATCTGCACAGATCTCAGCCCAGGATCCACTCTGCAATCTGCACAGATCTCAGCCCAGGATCCACTCTGCAATCTGCACTGATCTCAGCCCAGGATCCACTCTGCAATCTGCACTGATCTCAGCTCCACAATCCTTAGTGATCGCAGCATTTGCGATCCACCCCTCCACACACCTGATTGCAGTCTGCGATCCACTCCACAACTGGCACTGTCCACAACCTGGGATCTACCCCACAATCCACACTGATCGTGACCCAGGATTCACTACACAACCCACACAGTTTACAGCACAGGACCCACTCTAAAATCTACACAGATCACCATGTGGGATCCACTCTGCAACCTGCACTGATCTCAGCCCATGACCCACTCTACAAACTATACTGATGATATCGCAGGATCCACTCTGCAATCTGCACTGATCTCAGCCCAGGATCGTCTCTGCAATCTGCACTGATCTCAGCCCAGGATCCTCTCTGCAATCTGCACTGATCTCAGCCCAGGATCCACTCTGCAATCTGCACTGGTCTCAGCCCAGGATCCACTCTGCAATCTGCACTGATCTCAGCCCAGGATCCGCTCTGCAATCTGCACTGATCTCAGCCCAGGATCCACTCTGCAATCTGCACTGATCTCAGCCCAGGATCCACTCTGCAATCTGCACTGGTCTCAGCCCAGGATCCACTCTGCAATCTGCACTGGTCTCAGCCCAGGATCCACTCTGCAATCTGCACTGATCACAGCCTGGATTCCATTCAGGAATCTGCACTGATCTCAACCCAGAATCCACTCTGCAATCTGCACTGATCTCAGCCCAGGATCCACTCTGCAATCTGCACTGATCTCAGCTCCACAATCCTCAGTGATCGCAGCATTTGCGATCCACCCCACCACACACCCGATCGCAGGCTGGGATCCACTCTACAATCGGCACTGACCACAACCTGGGATCTACCCCACAATCCACACTGTTCGTAACCCGGGATTCACTACACAACCCACACAGTTCACAGCACAGGACCCACTCTAAAATCCACACAGATCACCAAGCGGGATCCACTCCACAAACCACACAGATGATACCGGAGTATCCACTCCAAAATTTGCACTGGTCACAGCCCACATTCCATTCAGCAATCCGCACTGTTCTCAACTGAGGATCCATTCAGCAATCCACACTGGTCAGAGCCCAAGATCTACTCTGCAATCCACACTGATCATAGACTGCGATCCACTCCACAACCCACATAGATCACAGCCCGGGATCGACTCCACAATCGACACTGACAACAACCTGGGTCTACTCCGCAAACCACAGAGATCATTCCCAGGGATCCACTCCAAAATTTGCACAGGTCACAGACCGGATTCCACTCTAAAATCTGCAATGATCTCAGCCCAGGATCCACTCTGCAATCTGCACTGGTCTCAGCCCAGGATCCACTCTGTAATCTGCACTGATCTCAGCACAGGATCCGCTCTGCAACCTGCACTGGTCTCAGCCCAGGATCCACTCTGTAATCTGCACTGATCTCAGCCCAGGATCCGCTCTGCAATCTGCACTGGTCACAGCCCGGATTATATTCAGCAATTTGCACTGATCTCAGCCCAGGATCCACTCTGCAATCTATACTGATCACAGCCCCGGATCAATTCTGCAATCTGCACAGATATCCGCCCAGGATCCACTCTGCAATCGATACTGATCGCAGCCCAGGATCCACTCTGCAATCTGCACTGATCCTAGCCCGGATTCCATTCAGCAATCTGCACTGATCTCAGCCCAGGATCCACTCTGCAATCTATACAGATCACAGCCCAGGATCCACTCTGCAATCTGCACAGATCTCAGCCCAGGATCCACTCTGCAATCTGCACTGATCTCAGCTCCACAATCCTCACTGAACACAGCATTTAGGATCCACCCCGCCACACACCTGATTGCAGTCTGGGATCCACTCCACAACTGGCACTAACCACAACATGGGATCTACCCCAGAATCCACACTGATCGTGACCCGGGATTCACTACACAACCCACACAGTTTACAGCACAGGACCCACTCTAAAATCTACACAGATCACCAAGCGGGATCCACTCCACAAACCACATCGATCAAACCGGAATATCCACTCCAAAATTTGCACTGGTCACAGCCCGGATTCCACACAGCAATCTGCAATGATCTCAACTGAGGATCCACTCAGCAATCCACACTGGTCAGAGCCCAAGATCTACTCTGCAATCCACACTAATCACAGCTTGGGATCCACTCCACAACCCACACAGATCACAGCCTGGGATCGACACCACAATCCACACTGACAACAACCTGGGTCTACTCCACAAACCACAGAGATTCCCAAGGATCCACTTCAAAATTCCCACCGGTCTCAGCCCGGATTCCACTCTGCAATCTTCACTGATCATAGCCCAGGATCCACTCTGCAATCTGCACTGATCACAGCACAGGATCCACTCTGCAATCTGCACTGGTCATAGCTCAGGATCCACTCTGCAATCTGCACTGATCACAGCCCAGGATCCACTCTGCAATCTGCACTGATCTCAGCCCAGGATCCATTCTGCAATCTGCACTGATCACAGCCCAGGATCCACTCTGCAATCTGCACTGACCACAGCCCAGGATCCGCTCTGCAATCTGCACTGATCACAGCCCAGGATCCACTCTGCAATCTGCACTGATCTCAGCCCAGGATCAATTCTACAATCTGCACTGGTCTCAGCCCAGGATCCACTCTGCAACCTGCACTGATCTCAGCCCAGGATCCACTCTGCAATCTGCACTGGTCTCAGCCCAGGATCCATTCTGCAACCTGCACTGAACTCAGCCCGGATTCCATTCAGCAATCTGCATTGGTCTCACCCCAGGATCCACTCTGCAAACTATACTGATCATATCGCAGGATCCACTCTGCAATCTGCACTAGTCTCAGCCCAGGATCCACTGTGCATTCTGCACTGGTCTCAGCCCAGGATCCACTCTGCAATCTGCACGGGTCTCAGCCCAGGAACCACACTGCAATCTGCATTGATCTCAGCCCGGATTCCATTTAACAATCTGCACTGATCTCAGCCCAGGATCCACTCTGCAATCTGCACTGGTCTCAGCCCAGGATCCCCTCTGCAATCTGCGCTGATCTCAGCCCAGGATCCACTCTGCAATCTGCACTGATCTCAGTCCAGGATCCACTCTGCAATCTGCACTGATCTCAGCCCAGGATCCACTCTGCAATCTGCACTGATCCCAGCCCAGGATCCACTGTACAATCTGCACTGGGCTCAGCCCAGGATCCACTCTGCAATCTGCACTGATCTCAGCCCAGGATCCGCTCTGCAATCTGCACTGAGCTCAGCCCAGGATCCACTCTGCGATCTGCACTGGTCTCAGCCCAGGATCCACTCTGCAATCTGGTCAGGTCTCAGCCCGGATTCCATTCAGCAATCTGCACTGATCTCAACCGAGGATCCACTCTGCAATCTACAATGATCTAGCCCCAGGATCCACTCTGCATCTGCACTGATCTCAGCCCAGGAACCAGTCTGCAATCTATACTGATCAAAGCCCAGGATTCACTCTGGAATCTATACTGATCACTGCCCAGGATCCACTCTGCAACCTGCACTGATCTCAGCCCAGGATCCACTCTGCAATCTGCACTGGTCTCAGCCCAGGATCCATTCTGCAACCTGCACTGAACTCAGCCCGGATTCCATTCAGCAATCTGCATTGGTCTCACCCCAGGATCCACTCTGCAAACTATACTGATCATATCGCAGGATCCACTCTGCAATCTGCACTAGTCTCAGCCCAGGATCCACTGTGCATTCTGCACTGGTCTCAGCCCAGGATCCACTCTGCAATCTGCACGGGTCTCAGCCCAGGATCCACTCTGCAATCTGCACTGTTCACAGCCCAGGAACCACACTGCAATCTGAATTGATCACAGCCCAGGATCCACTCTGCAATCTGCGCTGATCTCAGCCCAGGATCCACTCTGCAATCTGAACTGGTCACAGCCCGGATTATATTCAGCAATTTGCACTGATCTCAGCCCAGGATCCACTCTGCAATCTATACTGATCGCAGCCCAGGATCCACTCTGCAATCTGCACTGATCCTAGCCCGGATTCCATTCAGCAATCTGAACTAATCTCAGCCCAGGATTCACTTTGCAATCTGCATTGATCTCAGCCCGGATTCCATTTAACAATCTGCACTGATCTCAGCCCAGGATCCACTCTGCAATCTGCACTGGTCTCAGCCCAGGATCCCCTCTGCAATCTGCACTGATCTCAGCCCAGGATCCACTCTGCAATCTGCACTGATCTCAGTCCAGGATCCACTCTGCAATCTGCACTGATCTCAGCCCAGGATCCACTCTGCAATCTGCACTGATCCCAGCCCAGGAGCCACTGTACAATCTGCACTGGGCTCAGCCCAGGATCCACTCTGCAATCTGCACTGATCTCAGCCCAGGATCCGCTCTGCAATCTGCACTGATCTCAGCCCAGGATCCACTCTGCGATCTGCACTGGTCTCAGCCCAGGATCCACTCTGCAATCTGGTCTGGTCTCAGCCCGGATTCCATTCAGCAATCTGCACTGATCTCAACCAAGGATCCACTCTGCAATCTACAATGATCTAGCCCAGGATCCACTCTGCAATCTGCACTGATCTCAGCCCAGGAACCAGTCTGCAATCTATACTGATCAAAGCCCAGGATTCACTCTGGAATCTATACTGATCACTGCCCAGGATCCACTCCACATTCTGCACCGAACACCAGCCTGGGATCAGCTCCACAATACTCACTGATCGCAGCGATTGGTATCCACTCCACAACTCACCTGTTCACAGGCTGGGATCCACTCCACAACCGGCACTGACCACAACCTGGGATCTACCCCACAACCCACACTGACCGTGACCCGGGATTCACCCACACAATTCACAGCACAGGACCCACTCTAAAAACCACATAGGTCATCAGGCAATATCCAATATCCAATATCAGGCAATATCCACTCCACAAACCACACAGATCATACCGGAGTATCCATTCCAAAATTTGCACTTGTCACAGCCCAGATTCCATTCAGCAATCCGCACTGTTCTCAACCGAGGATCTACTCAACAATCCACACTGGTCAGAGCCCAACATCTACTCTGCAATCCACACTGATTTCAGACTGGGATCCACTCCACAACCCACACAGATCACAGCCCGGGATCGACTCCACAATCGACACTGACAACAACCTGGGTCTACTCCGCAAACGACAGAGTTCATTCCCAGGGATCCACTCCAAAATTCGCACAGGTCACAGACCGGATTCCACTCTAAAAATCAGGACCCACTCTAAAAACCACATAGATCATCAGGCAATATCCACTCCATGATCTCAGCCCAGGATCCACTCTGCAATCTATACTGAAAATAGCCCAGGATCCACTCTGCAATCTGCACTGATCACAGCCCAGGATCCACTCTGCAATCTGCACTGATCACAGCCCAGGATCCACTCTGAAATCTGCACTGATCTCAGCCCAGGATCCACTCTGCAATCTATACTGAAAATAGTCCAGGATCCACTCTGCAATCTGCACTGATTGCAGCCCAGGATCCACTCTGCAATCTGCACTGATCTCAGCCCAGGATCCACTCTGCAATCTGCACTGATCACAGCCCAGGATCCACTCTGCAATCTGCACTGATCACAGCCCAGGATCCACTCTAATCTGCACTGATCACAGCCCAGGATCCACTCTGCATTCTGCACTGATCACAGCCCAGGAGCCACTCCACAATTGGCACTGATCATTCAGCAATCTGCAATGATCTCAACCGAGGATCCACTCAGCAATCCACACAGGTCATAGCCCTGGATCTACTCTGCAATCCACGCGGATCACAGCTTGGGATGCATTCCACAACCCACACAGATCACAGCCTGGGATTGACTCCACGATCGCCACTATACCACAACTTGGGTCTACTCCACAAACCACATAGATCAGTCCCAGGGCTCCACTCCAAAATTCACACTGGTGACTGCCCAGGATCCACTCTGCAACCTGCACTGATCTCAGCCCAGGATCCATCTGCAATCTGCACTGATCATAGCCCAGGATCCACTCTGCAATCTATACTGAAAATAGCCCAGGATCCACTCTGCAAACTATACTGAAAATAGCCCAGGATCCACACTGCAATCTATACTGAAAATAGCCCAGGATCCACTCTGCAATCTACACTGATCACAGCCCAGGATCCACTCTGCATTCTGCACTGATCACAGCCCAGGATCCACTCTGCAACCTGCACTGATCACAGCCCAGGATCAACTCTGCAATCTGCACTGATCTCAGCCCAGGATCCACTCTGCAATCTGCACTGGTCTCAGCCCAGGATCTACTCTGCAATCTGCACTGGTATCAGCCCAGGATCCACTCTGCAATCTGCACTGATCTCAGCCCAGGATCCACTCTGCAATCTACACTGACAACAGCCCAGGAGCCACTCCACAATTGGCACTGATCATTCAGCAATCTGCAAAGATCTCAATCGAGGATCCACTCAGCAATCCACACTGGTCATAGCCCAGGATCTACTCTGCAATCCACACTGATCACAGCTTGGGTCCACTCTACAAACCACAGAGATCGCAGCCTGGGATTGACTCCGCAATCGCCACTGACCACAACTTGGGTCTACTCCACAAACCACATAGATCATTCCCAGGGATCCACTCCAGAATTCGCACTGGTGACTGCCCAGGATCCACTCTGCAACCTGCACTGATCTCAGCCCAGGATCCACTCTGCAATCTGCACTGATTTCAGCCAGGATCCACTCTGCAATCTGCACTGATCTCAGCCCAGGATCCACTCTGCAATCTGCACTGATCTCAGCCCAGGATCCACTCTGCAATCTGCACTGATCACAGCCCAGGATCTACTCTGCAATCTGCACTGGTCTCAGCCCAGGATCCACTCTGCAATCTATACTGATCACAGCCCAGGATCCACTCTGCAATCTGCACTGATCTCAGCCCAGGATCCACTCTGCAATCTGCACTGATCTCAGCCCAGGATCCACTCTGCAATCTGCACTGAACTCAGCCCAGGATCCACTCTGCAATCTGCACTGATCTCAGCCCAGGATCCACTCTGCAATCTGCACTGATCTCAGCCCAGGATCCACTCTGCAATCTGCACTGATCACAGCCCAGGATCCACTCTGCAATCTGCACTGGTCTCAGCCCAGGATCCACTCTGCAAACTATACTGATCACAGCCCAGGATCCACTCTGCAATCTGCACTGGTCTCAACCCAGGATCCACTCGTGAAATCTGTACTGATCTGAGCCCAGGATCCACTCGCGAAATGTGTACTGATCTCAGCCCAGGCTCCATTCCACAATCGACGCTGGCCACAGTCCGGGAACCACCCCGCACATTAGGCAGTGATCACAGCCCGGGATCCACTCCACAATTCACGCTGATCATGGTTTGGGATCTAGTCCGCATCAGGCACTGGTCACGGATACGCGCTGATCGCAGATCCACGGGGGTTCGGTGGTCTGAGTGCGGGCACTGCCCCTTGGTCAGTTGGCGCAGAGTCCAAGCTGCTCTGTCACCCACATGGGCGAGCAGGGTACCTACCTTCCACAACACCCCAGGGGTAGAGTCTTCCTCGAACCTCCCTCCCCTTGCTTTCGATGAGAGTGCTGCTGCCTATCACCGCAAAGGGTATGCTGTTCTAAAAGTCAAACAGAGGCACAAGAGGATGGTCAGTGATCACTTAGGAATCTGGGGAGATCTCCCTAACCCTCTCTCTCTCTCACACTCCTGTATCTGGGGAGGTCTCTCTAACCCCCTCTCTCTCTCTCACACTCCTGTATCTGGGGAGGTCTCTCTAACCCTCTCTCTCTCTCTCACACTCCTGTATCTGGGGAGGTCTCTCTAACCCCCCTCTCTCTCTCTTACACTCCTGTATCTGGGGAGGTCTCTCTAACCCCCTCTCTCTCTCTCACACTCCTGTATCTGGGGAGGTCTCTCTAACCCTGTCGCTCTCTCACACACTCCTGTATCTGGGGAGGTCTCCCTAACCCTCTCTCTCTCTTACACTCCTGTATCTGGGGAGGTCTCTCTAACCCTCTCTCTCTCTCACACACTCCTGTATCTGGGGAGGTCTCTCTAAACCCCCTCTCTCTCCCACTCCAGTATCTGGGGAGGTCTCTCTAACCCTCTCTCTCTCTTACACTCCTGTATCTGGGGAGGTCTCTCTAACCCTCTCTCTCTCTCACACACTCCTGTATCTGGGGAGGTCTCTCTAACCCTCTCTCTCTCTCTCACACTCCTGTATCTGGGGAGGTCTCTCTAACCCTCTCTCTCTCTCTCTCACACACTCCTGTATCTGGGGAGGTCTCTCTAACCCTCTCTCTCTCTCTCACTCCTGTATCTGGGGAGGTCTCTCTAGCCCTCTCTCTCTCACACACTCCTGTATCTGGGGAGGTCTCTCTAACCCTCTCTCTCTCTCCCACTCCTGTATCTGGGGAGGTCTCTCTAATCCTCTCTCTCTTACACTCCTGTATGTGGGGAGGTCTCTCTAACCCTCTCTCTCTCTTACACTCCTGTATCTGGGGAGGTCTCTCTAACCCCCTCTCTCTCTCACACTCCTGTATCTGGGGAGGTCTCTCTAACCCTCTGTCTCTCTCTCACACACTCCTGTATCTGGGGAGGTCTCTCTAACCCTCTCTCTCTCTCACACTCCTGTATCTGGGGAGGTCTCTCTAACCCCCTCTCTCTCTCACTCTCCTGTATCTGGGGAGGTCTCTCTAACCCTCTCTCTCTCTCTCTCTCACACACTCCTGTATCTGGGGAGGTCTCTCTAACCCTCTCCATCTCTCTCTCTCACACTCCTGTATCTGGGGAGGTCTCTCTAACCCTCTCTCTCTCTCTCACACTCCTGTATCTGGGGAGGTCTCTCTAACCCTCTCTCTCACTCTCCTGTATCTGGGGAGGTCTCTCTAACCCTCTCTCTCTCACACTCCTGTATCTGGGGAGGTCTCTAACCCCCTCTCTCTCTCTCACACTCCTGTATCTGGGGAGGTCTCTCTTACCCTCTCTCTCTCTCTCTCTCACTCCTGTATCTGGGGAAGTCTCTCTAACCCTCTCTCTCTCACACTCCTGTATCTGGGGAGGTCTCTGTAACCCACTCTCTCTCTCTCACACCCTCCTGTATCTGAGGAGGTCTCTCTAACCCTCTCCATCTCTCTCTCTCACACTCCTGTATCTGGGGAGGTCTCTCTAACCCTCTCTCTCTCTCACACACTCCTGTATCTGAGGAGGTCTCTCTAATCCTCTCTCTCTATCACACTCCTGTATCTGGGTAGGTCTCTCTAAACCTCTCTCTCTCACACACTCCTTTATCTGTGGAGGTCTCTATAACCCTCTCTCTCACTCTCCTGTATCTGGGGAGGTCTCTCTAACCCCCTCTCTCTCTCACACTCCTGTATCTGGGGAGGTCTCTCTAACCCTCTCTCTCTCACACACACTCCTGTATCTGGGGAGGTCTCTCTAACCCTCTCTCTCTCTCACACACTCCTGTATCTGGGGAGGTCTCTCTAACCCTCTCTCTCTCACACACACTCCTGTATCTGGGGAGGTCTCTCTAACCCTCTCTCTCTCTCTCTCTCTCACACACTCCTGTACCTGGGGAGGTCTCTCTAACCCCCTCTCTCTCTCACACTCCTGTATCTGGGGAGGTCTCTCTAACCCTCTCTCTCTCTCTCTCTCTCTCTCTCACACACGCGCACCCCCAGCCCCGGGACCCACCTTCAGCTCCGCGTACTGTTGCTTGAAGTCCTCGTCCTCGTCGGAATCACACTCGGGGAACTGGTAGACGTTAATCCCGTGTTCCTCGATCTCCTGGCGAATCTGTAATGTCCCGAAGTCGGGGGGTATTTCAAGTCAGAGGAGGCTTGGTACCCTGTCCCACGCACGCCCACCCACCCTTCCACTTCCGTCCCGCCCTCCCGACCGCCTCCACCCCAGTCCCGCCGGCTATTCGACTGCGGGAGGCCTCGCGCGGGTCGAACCGCCGGGGGGTTGCGCGGGGGGGGGGGGGGGGGGCGACCCCGTCCGTCCGCGGTGTGGCGGGAGAGCGAGGGAGATGGGGTGAGTTAACCCTCTCCCCCCACATCCACCCCACCCCCACCGTCCCGCCAGCTATTCGACTGCGGGAGGCCTCGCGCGGGTCGAACCACGGGGGGGGGGGGGGAGACCCCGTCCGTCCGCGGTGTGGGGGGGAGAGAGAGTGAGAGGGTGAGTTAATCCTCTCCCCCAGCCCCTGCCTCCACCCCACCGTCCTGCCAGCTATTCGACTGCGGGAGTCCTCGCGGGAATCAAACGTAGGGGGGGGGACCCCGTCCGTTCGCGGTGGGTGTGGGGGGGGGTGGTGGTGACGGGGGTAGAGAGAGAGGGGGTGAGTTAACCCTTTCCCTCCCCCCCGCCTCCACCCCCACCCCCACCGTCCCGCCAGCTGTTTGACTGTGGGAGGCCTCGCGGGAGTCGAACCGGTGGGGGGACCCCGTCCGTCCCCGGTGTGGGGGGAAAGCGAGAGAGAGAGAGAGAGAGAAAGAGAGAGGGGGTGTTAACCCTCTCCGCCACCCCTCCTCCCACCACCTCCCCCACCCCCAGTCCTGCCCTCGGAGCCCCCCAACGGCCCCCCACCACCGGCGGGCCTGCCCTCACCTTGTGCTTGGTCCGCTTCACCTCGGCGGGGGTCAGGGTGTCGGCCTTGGCGATCACGGGCACGATGTTGACCTTCTCGTGGACCGCCTTCATGAACTCGATGTCCAGGGGGCGGACACTGTGCGTTGAGAGAGAGAGACAGAGAGAGAGAGAGACACAGAGAGAGAGAGAGGGTTGACATATTCGCACATCGATTCACTTCCTCCCCACCACCGATATCCTATTACCCCCCACCCCAGCCACCCTTCACTCGCCACGAGTCTCTCCACCTCCGCCTCAAAGGCTCTGCTCCTGCCGCCTATTGAGGGAGAGAGAGTTCCAACGACTCGCGACCCTCAGAGAGAAAATATTTCTCCTCCTCCCCGTCTTAAATGAGCCACCCGGTATTTTTACAACAGTGGCAAGAGGAAATGCCCTCTCCATGTCCAACCTCGGCATCGTAAAGGTTTCAATCCAGTCGCCCCTCTCTCTCTCTCTCTCCGAAACTCCAGGGGTGTTCAAGTCCGGTCCCTGTCCCACCTTTCCTCATCAGACAACCGGCCGAATCCAAGTATCAGCCTGGTAGCAGCATTGAAAAGGGGCTGCAGCAAATTGGCAGCCCCGCCCCCACCTCACTCTTATATCCAAGGAGGACTCTCTAAACCTCCCCCTCTATCTCCCACACTCCTGTATCTGGGGAGGTCTCTCTAAACCTCCCCCTCTATCTCCCACACTCCTGTATCTGGGGAGGTCTCTCTAACCCTCTCTCTCTCTCACACACTCCTGTATCTGGGAAGGTCTCTCTAACCCTCTCTCTCTCTCACATACTCCTGTATCTGGAGAGGTCTCTCTAACCCTCTCTCTCTCTCTCACACACACTCCTGTATCTGGGGAGGTCTCTCTAACCCCCCCTCTCTCTCTCTCACACTCCTGTATCTGGGGAGGTCTCTCTAACCCTCTCTCTCACTCCTGTATCTGGGGAGGTCTCTCTAACCCTCTCTCACACTCCTGTAACTGGGGGAGTTCTCTCTAACCCTCTCTCTCTCTCACACTCCTGTATCTGGGGAGGTCTCTCTAACCCCCTCTCTCTCTCTCACACTCCTGTATCTGGGGAGGTCTCTCTAATCCCCTCTCTCTCTCTCACACTCCTGTATCTGGGAAGGTCTCTCTAACCCTTTCTCTCTCTCACACACTCCTGTATCTGGGGAGGTCTCTCTAACCCTTTCTCTCTCTCACACACTCCTGTATCTGGGAAGGTCTCTCTAACCCTCTCTCTCTCTCTCTCACACTCCTGTATCTGGGGAGGTCTCACTAACCCTCTCTCTCTCTCACACTCCTGTATCTGGGAAGGTCTCTCTAACCCTCTCTCTCTCTCACACACACTCCTGTATCTGGGGAGTTCTCTCTAACCCTCTCTCTCTCTCACACTCCTGTATCTGGGGAGGTCTCTCTAACCCTCTCTCTCACTCCTGTATCTGGGGACGTCTCTCTAACTCCTTCTCTCTCTCTCACACTCCTGTATCTGGGGAGGTCTCTCTAACCCCCTCTCTCTCTCTCTCACACTCCTGTATCTGGGGAGGTCTCTCTAACCCCCTCTCTCTCTCTCTCTCACACACTCCTGTACCTGGGGAGGTCTCTCGAACCCTCTATCTCTCTTTCACACTCCTGCATCTGGGGAAGTCTCTCTAACCCTCTCTCTCTCAATCTCTCTCTCTCTCTCTCTCACACACACACACACTCCTCTATCTGGGGAGGTCTCTCTAACCCTCTCTGTCCCTCACACTCCTGTATCTGGGGAGGTCTCTCTAACCCCCTCTCTCTCTCACACTCCTGTAACTGGGGAGGTCTCTCTAACCCCCACTCTCTCACACACTCCTGTATCTGGGGTGGTCTGTCTAACCCTCTCTCTCTCACACACTCCTGTATCTGTGGAGGTCTCTCTAACCCCCACTCCCTCTCTCACACTCCTGTATCTGGGGAGGTCTCTCTAACCCTCTCTGTCCCTCACACTCCTGTATCTGGGGAGGTCTCTCTAACCCCCTCTCTCTCTCACACTCCTGTAACTGGGGAGGTCTCTCTAACCCCCCTCTCTCTCACACACTCCTGTATCTGGGGTTGTCTGTCTAATCCTATCTCTCTCACACACTCCTCTATCTGTGGAGGTCTCTCTAACCCCCACTCTCTCTCTCACACTCCTGTATCTGGGGAGGTCTCTCTAACCCTCTCTCTCCCTCTCTCACACTCCTCTATCTGGGTGAGGTCTCTCTAACCCTCTCTCTCTTTCTCAAACACCTATATCAGGGGAGATCTCTCTAACCCCCTCTCTCTTAACTGCTCCCAATGCATTTACACCCTTCCTTAAGTAAGGAGACCAGGACTGCACACAATACTCCAGATGTGGTTTCACTAGTCCTCTGTACAGTGAGACTACACCTGGAGTACAGTGCGCAGTTCTGGTCTCCACATTTAAGGGAGGGTATCCTTGCTTTGGGAAGGGCGCACAGTGAACGTTCACTCGATTGGTCCCTGGGGTGAGGGGAGAGGGGGTGTGTGGTGGTACCCTACAATGAGAGGCTGAGCAAATTGGGTCTGTAATTCTCCGGAGTTTGGAAAAGAGTGAAAAGGTGATCTCGTTGAAACACACAGGACTCCGTAGGGGTATGAAACACTGGTGAGGCCACCACTGGAGTATGGTGTGCAGCTCTGGTCACCACATTACAGGAAGGGTGGATTAGCTCTGGAGAGAGTGCAGAGGAGGTTTACAAGAATGTTTCCAGGGTTAGAGAAGTGTAGTTACGAGGAGAGATTGGAGAGGTTGGGGTTATTTTCCTTAGAACAAAGAAGGCTGAGAGGTGACTCGATTGAGGTTTACAAAATGATGAGGGGAATAGATCGAGTGGACAGGATAAAATTGTTTCCCTTGGTGGAGAATTCTAGAACCAGGGGACATAGATTCAAGGTGAGTGGCAGGAGGTGTAGGGGGGACATGAGGGAGAACTTTTTTACACAGAGGGCAGTGGGGGTCTGGAATTCACTGCCCAAGTTGGTGGTAGAGGCAGAAACTCTAAACTCTTTTAAAAAGTCCCTGGATCTGCACCTTAAGTGCTGTAAGCTGCAGGGCTATGGGCCGGGTGCAGGAAGGTGGGATTAGAAAGGGCACCTGGGTGTCCTCGGGCTGGCATGGACAAGATGGGCCGAATGGCCTCCTTCTGTGCTGAATCTTTTTTTTGGGGGGGTGGGGGGTGGTGCGGGAAGGAGGAGGGATGTTTTCCACTGGGTCGGAGAATCTAAAACGGGTGGGGTGGTGGGGGAGGGGGTCAACTGGTTTGGGGGTGGGGGGGGGGGGGGGTGGGTGGGGAGTTGGCGGCCATTTTGGACTGAGACGGAGGGAGAAATTTCTTGGCTCACAGGGTCGGGAATCTGTGGAATTCTCCGTCGCCAGAGAGGCCGCGGATTCCGGACCGGGATCGAGAGGTTCCGGGTCTCGCGGGGAATCGAGGTGGGGGGGAGGGGGCAGGGAGGGAGGAATGTGGAGCGGGAGCCCGTAGTCAGCCATGACTGTGTTGAGGGGCGGAGCTGGTTCGGAGGGGCCGAACGTGAGGGCTGGGGGTGCATCCAGTTGCCCGTGGGAAAGGGCTGCGCATCCAGTTGCCCGTGGGAAAGGGCTGCGCATCCAGTTGCCCGTGGGAAAGGTTTGGTATCCCTCCCCTCGTGGTCGAGTTGCGGAGGGGGGTGTGGGTTGGGGGTGCGCGTAGGTGGGGTAGCTTGGCACCTCTTCTCACGGCGCCGAGCTGGTGGAGGGGTGGGTTGCTGCTTCCACTTACCCGTGCCCCAGAGGGGAGAGGAAGTACAGGAGACAGTGGACGCGATTGTCCTGGATGTTCTTGCGATTCAGGCCACTCTCGTCGCGGAAGTAATGCTCAAACTGCTCGTCGATGTAGGTGACGATGGGCTTCCAGCTGTAAAGGGAGCAGCAGCATTTAAAGGACTGCAGCAAATTGGAAGCCCCACTCTTCCTTCACTCCCTCACTCCTGGATCTGGGGAGGTCTCTCTAACCCTATCCTTCTCTCACACTCTTGTATCTGGGGAGGTCTCTCTAACCCACTCTGTCTCACACACACTCCTGTATCTGGGGAGGTCTCTCTAACCCTCTCTCTCTCTCTCTCACACTCCTGTATCTGGGGAGGTCTCTCTAACCCCCTCTCTCTCTCTCTCTCTCACACTCCTGTATCTGGGGAGGTCTCTCTAACCCTCTCTCTCTCTCACACTCCTGTATCTGGGGAGGTCTCTCTAACCCTCTCTCTCTCACACACTCCTGTATCTGGGGAGGTCTCTCTAACCCTCTCTCTCTCTCACACTCTTGTATCTGGGGAGGTCTCTCTAACCCCCTCTGTCTCTCTCACACTCCTGTATCTGGGGAGGTCTCTCTAACCCTCTCTCTCTTACACTCCTATATCTGGGGAGGTCTCTCTAACCCTCTCTCTCTCTCTCACACTCCTGTATCTGGGGAGATCTCTCTAACCCCCTCTCTCTCTCTCACACTCCTGTATCTTGGGAGGTCTCTCTAACCCTCTCTCTCTCTCACACACTCCTGTATCTGGGGAGGTCTCTCTAACCCTCTCTCTCCCTCACACTCCTGTATCTGGGGAGGTCTCTCTAACCCTCTCTCTCTCTCACACACTCCTGTATCTGGGGCGGTCTCTCTAACCCTCTCTCTCTCTCACACTCCTGTATCTGGGGAGGTCTCTCTAACCCTCTCTCTCTCTCACACACTCCTGTATCTGGGGAGGTCTCTCTAACCCCCTCTCTCTCTCACACTCCTGTATCTGGGGAGATCTCTCTAACCCTCTCTCTCTCTTTCACACTCCTGTATCTGGGGAGGTCTCTCTAACCCTCTCCCTCACACACTCCTGTATCTGGGGAGGTCTCTCTAACCCTCTCTCTCTCTCTCTCTCACACTCCTGTATCTGGGGAGGTCTCTCTAACCCTCTCTCTCTCACACTCCTGTATCTGGGGAGATCTCTCTAACCCTCTCTCTCTCTTTCACACTCCTGTATCTGGGGAGGTCTCTCTAACCCTCTCTCTCTCTCTCTCACACACTCCTGTATCTGGGGAGGTCTCTCTAACCCTCTCTCTCTCTCTCTCTCACACTCCTGTATCTGGGGAGGTCTCTCTAACCCTCTCTCTCTCTCTCTCTCTCACACTCCTGTATCTGGGGAGATCTCTCTAACCCCCTCTCTCTCTCTCACACACTCCTGTGTCTGGGGAGGTCTCTCTAACCCTCTCTCTCTCTCACTCACTCCTGTATCTGGGGAGGTCTCTCTAACTCTCTCTCTCTCTCTCACACTCCTGTATCTGGGGAGGTCTCTCTAACCCTCTCTCTCTCTCTCACACACTCCTGTATCTGGGGAGGTCTCTCTAACCCCCTCTCTCTCTCACACTCCTGTATCTGGGGAGATCTCTCTAACCCCCTCTCTCTCTCACACTCCTGTATCTGGGGAGGTCTCTCTAACCCCCTCTCTCTCTCACACTCCTGTATCTGGGGAGATCTCTCTAACCCTCTCTCTCTCTTTCACACTCCTGTATCTGGGGAGGTCTCTCTAACCCTCTCTCTCTCTCTCTCACACACTCCTGTATCTGGGGAGGTCTCTCTAACCCTCTCTCTCTCTCTCTCTCACACTCCTGTATCTGGGGAGGTCTCTCTAACCCTCTCTCTCTCTCTCTCTCTCACACTCCTGTATCTGGGGAGATCTCTCTAACCCCCTCTCTCTCTCTCACACACTCCTGTGTCTGGGGAGGTCTCTCTAACCCTCTCTCTCTCTCACTCACTCCTGTATCTGGGGAGGTCTCTCTAACTCTCTCTCTCTCTCTCACACTCCTGTATCTGGGGAGGTCTCTCTAACCCTCTCTCTCTCTCTCACACACTCCTGTATCTGGGGAGGTCTCTCTAACCCCCTCTCTCTCTCACACTCCTGTATCTGGGGAGATCTCTCTAACCCCCTCTCTCTCTCACACTCCTGTATCTGGGGAGGTCTCTCTAACCCCCTCTCTCTCTCACACTCCTGTATCTGGGGAGATCTCTCTAACCCTCTCTCTCTCTCTCTCTCACACTCCTGTATCTGGGGAGGTCTCTCTAACCCTCTCTCTCTCTCTCTCTCACACTCCTGTATCTGGGGAGATCTCTCTAACCCCCTCTCTCTCTCTCACACACTCCTGTATCTGGGGAGGTCTCTCTAACCCTCTCTCTCTCTCACTCACTCCTGTATCTGGGGAGGTCTCTCTAACTCTCTCTCTCTCTCTCACACTCCTGTATCTGGGGAGGTCTCTCTAACCCTCTCTCTCTCTCTCACACACTCCTGTATCTGGGGAGGTCTCTCTAACCCCCTCTCTCTCTCACACTCCTGTATCTGGGGAGATCTCTCTAACCCCCTCTCTCTCTCACACTCCTGTATCTGGGGAGGTCTCTCTAACCCTCTCTCTCTCTCTCTCACACACCTGTATCTGGGGAGGTCTCTCTAACCCTCTCTCTCTCACACTCCTGTATCTGGGGAGGTCTCTCTAACCCTCTCTCTCTCTCTCGCGCTCCTGTATCTGGGGAGGTCTCTCTAACCCCCTCTCTCTCTCTCACACTCCTATATCTGGGGAGGTCTCTCTAACCCTCTCTCTCTCTCTCACACTCCTGTATCTGGAGGGAAGGGAGAGAAGTAGGCAGCAGCTCAGATAATGGTGGCGATAATTTCGATGTAGTCCAAGGGTCAGCTCGAGAGCGGTCAGTGGGCAGAGAATGGGGGGTTGTGGACCCCAGTGAGGAAGGGAAACTGAGCTCCGAGGGCGGGTACGTTGGGGTGATTCACAAGGGACAAGGGACCATCATTACATAGGAAGAAATGAGAGGTAAGATGTGTTCACACATGGTTTAGGTTGGCTGTGGGGAGAGAGCGGGACAGTGGGATTAGTTTGGGGATTGATACAGGGCTACGGGGAGAGAGCGGGGCAGTGGGATTAGTTTGGGGATTGATACAGGGCAATGGGGAGAGAGCGGGGCAGTGGGATTAGTTTGGGGATTGATACAGGGCTACGGGGAGAGAGCGGGGCAGTGGGATTAGTTTGGGGATTGATACAGGGCTATGGGAAGAGATTGGGACAGTGGGATTAGTTTGGGGATTGATACAGGGCTATGAGGAGTGAGTGGGGCAGTGGGATTAGTTTGGGGATTGATACAGGGCTTTGGGGAGAGAGCGGGACAGTGGGATTAGTTTGGGGATTCATACAGGGCTATGGGGAGAGAGTGGGGCAGTGGGATTAGTTTGGGGATTGATACAGGGCTATGGGGGAGAGAGCGGGGCAGTGGGATTAGTTTGGGGATTGATACAGGGCTATGGGGAGAGAGCGGGGCAGTGGGATTAGTTTGGGGATTGATACAGGGCTATGGGGGAGAGAGCGGGGCAGTGGGATTAGTTTGGGGATTGATACAGGGCTATGGGCGAGAGAGCGGGGCAGTGGGATTAGTTTGGGGATTGATACAGGGCTATGGGGAGAGAGCGGGACAGTGGGATTAGTTTGGGGATTGATACAGGGCTTTGGGGAGAGAGCGGGACAGTGGGATTAGTTTGGGGATTGATACAGGGCTATGGGGAGAGAGCGAGGCAGTGGGATTAGTTTGGGGATTGATACAGGGCTATGGGGAGAGAGCGGGGCAGTGGGATTAGTTTGGGGATTGATACAGGGCTATGGGGAGAGAGTGGGGCAGTGGGATTAGTTTGGGGATTGATACAGGGCTATGGGGAGAGAGCAGGACAGTGGGATTAGTTTGCGGATTGATACAGGGCTATGGGGAGAGAACGGGGCAGTGGGATTAGTTTGGGGATTGATACAGGGCTATGGGGGGAGAGAGCGGGACAGTGGGATTAGTTTGGGGATTGATACAGGGCTATGGGGAGAGAGCAGGACAGTGGGATTAGTTTGCGGATTGATACAGGGCTATGGGGAGAGAACGGGGCAGTGGGATTAGTTTGGGGATTGATACAGGGCTATGGGGAGAGACTGGGGCAATGTGATTAGTTTGGGGATTGATACAGGGCTATGGGGAGAGAGCGGGGCAGTGGGATTAGTTTGGGGATTGATACAGGGCTATGGGGAGCGAGCGGGGCAGTGGGATTAGTTTGGGGATTGATACAGGGCTATGGGGAGCGAGCGGGGCAGTGGGATTAGTTTGGGGATTGATACAGGGCTATGGGGAGAGAGCGGGGCAGTGGGATTAGTTTGGGATTGATACAGGGCTATGGGGAGAGAGCGGGACAGTGGGATTAGTTTGGGGATTGAGCTATGGGGAGAGAGCTGGGCAGCAGGATTAGTTTGGGTTAGATACAGGGTTACGGGCAGATTGAGTGATCTCTCTCTGCTCGAATCATGTCCAGAAACACCAGTCACCATGTCGATCCGAATTTTGTCTCTTTTTCCACTCCTGACTCCAAAGCCAGTCTTGATACTTATCATCATTCCCATCGCTCCACCATTGGCGGCCATGCCTTCAACATGCCTGGAGGTCCCTCTCCTCTGGAATTCCCTCGCCAAACCTCTCCTCCTCCCTCTCTCTCTGTCTCCCACTCTCTGTGTCTGTCTCTCTCCCTCTCCCTCTCTCTCTCTCTCTAAGTGTGTGTGTCTCTCTCGATCTCTCTCTCTCTGTCTCTCTCTCTGTCTCTCTCTATCTATCTCTCTAAGTGTGTCTCTCTCTCGATCTCTCTCTCTCTGTCTCTCTCTCTGTCTCTCTCTATCTATCTCTCTAAGTGTGTCTCTCTCTCGATCTCTCTCTGTCTCTCTCGATCTCTCTCTCTGTCTCTCTCTCTCTCTCTCTGTGTCTCTCTCCATCTCTCTCTCTGTCTCTCTCTCTGTCTCTCTCTCTAAATGTGTGTGTCTCACTCGATCTCTCTCTCTCTCTGACTCTCTCTGTCTCTCTCTTTCTCTCTCTCTCTCTCTAAGTGTGTGTGTCTCTCTCAATCTCTCTCTCTGTCTCTCTCTCTTTGTCTCTCTCTCTCTGTGTGTCTCTCTCGATCTCTCTCTCTCTCTCTGACTCTCTCTGTCTCTCTTTCTCTGTCCCTCTCTCTCTCTCTCTCTAAGTGTGTGTGTCTCTCTCGATCTCTCTCTCTGTCTCTCTCTCTTTGTCTCTCTCTCTCTCTCTCTCTGTGTCTCTCTCGATCTCTCTCTCTGTCTCTCTCTCTCTCTCTCTCTCTAAGTGCGTGTGTCTCTCTCAATCTCTCTCTCTGTCTCTCTCTATCTCTCTAAGAGTGTGTGTCTCTCTCGATCTCTCTCTCTCGATCTCTCTCTCTCGATCTCTCTCTCTCGATCTCTCTCTCTGTCTCTCTCTCTCTGTCGCTCTCTCTCTCTCTCTGTGTGTGTGTCTCTCTCAATCTCTCTCTCTCTTAATGTGTGTGTCTCTCTTGATCTCTCTCTCTCTGTCTCTCTCTCTCTGTCTCTCTCTATCTCTCTAAGTGTGTGTGTCTCTCTCGATCTCTCTCTCTCTATCTCTCTCTCTCTCTAAGTGTGTCTCTCTCTCGATCTCTCTCTGTCTCTCTCGATCTCTCTCTCTCTGTCTCTCTCGATCTCTCTCTCTGTCTCTCTCTCTCTGTCTCTCTCTCTCAGTCTCTCCCTCTCTCTCTCTCTCTCTATGTGTGTCTCTCTCGATCTCTCTCTGTCTCTCTCGATCTTTCTCTCTTTCTCTCTCTAAGTGTGTGTGTCTCTCTCGATCTCTCTCTCTGTCTCTCTCTCTGTCTCTCTCTCTCTAAGTGTGTGTGTCTCTCTCGATCTCTCTCTCTGTCTCTCTCTCTGTCTCTCTCTCTAAGTGTGTGTCTCTCTCTCGATCTCTCTCTCTGTCTCTCTCTCTGTCTCTCTCTCTCTAAGTGTGTGTGTCTCTCTCGATCTCTCTCTCTGTCTCTCTCTCTGTCTCTCTCTCTAAGTGTGTGTGTCTCTCTCGATCTCTCTCTCTGTCTCTCTCTCTGTCTCTCTCTCTAAGTGTGTGTGTCTCTCTCGATCTCTCTCTCTGTCTCTCTCTCTGTCTCTCTCTCTAAGTGTGTGTGTCTCTCTCGATCTCTCTCTCTGTCTCTCTCTCTGTCTCTCTCTCTAAGTGTGTGTCTCTCTCTCGATCTCTCTCTCTGTCTCTCTCTCTGTCTCTCTCTCTCTAAGTGTGTGTGTCTCTCTCGATCTCTCTCTCTGTCTCTCTCTCTGTCTCTCTCTCTAAGTGTGTGTGTCTCTCTCGATCTCTCTCTCTGTCTCTCTCTCTATCTCTCTAAGTGTGTGTCTCTCTCTCGATCTCTCTCTCTCTGTCTCTCTCTCTCTGTCTCTCTCTCTGTCTCTCTCTCTCTCTGTGTGTCTCTCTTCATCTCTCTCTCTGTCTCTCTCTATCTCTCTAAGTGTGTGTCTCTCTCTCGATCTCTCTCTCTGTCTCTCTCTCTATCTCTCTAAGTGTGTGTCTCTCTCTCGATCTCTCTCTCTCTGTCTCTCTCTCTCTGTCTCTCTCTCTGTCTCTCTCTCTCTCTGTGTGTCTCTCTTCATCTCTCTCTCTGTCTCTCTATCTCTCTAAGTGTGTGTCTCTCTCTCGATCTCTCTCTCTCTGTCTCTCTTTCTCATTTTCAGATGCTCCCTAATAAATGACCTCTTTAATTGAGTTTCTGGTCTCCAGTCCCTGATTTCTCCTCATGTGATTCAGGGTCTAACTTTGATTCATAATCCTTCCTGTGAAGACTGTTGGGAATGTTTTGTTTTCTTTGAGGTGCTATCTAAATGCAAACTGTTGTTGGCAATCTGTCAATCAACACATTGAGAGCTTAAGACTATCAGTAATCCCGGCTTAAACCCAGACCCTTCTCAGTATCAAAGGGTCAGTGCTGAGGGAGAGCCGCACTGTCGGAGGGTCAGTGCTGAGGGAGAGCCGCACTGTCGGAGGGTCAGTGCTGAGGGAGAACCGCACTGTCGGAGGGTCAGTACTGAGGGAGCGCCGCACTGTTGGAGGGTCAGTGCTGAGGGAGCGCCGCACTGTCGGACGGTCAGTGCTGAGGGAGAGCCTCACTGTCGGAGGGTCAGTGTTGAGGGAGCGCCGCACTGTCGGAGGGTCAGTGCTGAGGGAGAGCCTCACTGTCGGAGGGTCAGTGTTGAGGGAGCGCCGCACTGTCGGAGGATCAGTGCTGAGGGAGCGCCGCACTGTCGGAGGGTCAGAGCTGAGGGAGAGCCTCACTGTCGGAGGGTCAGTGTTGAGGGAGCGCCGCACTGTCGGAGGGTCAGTGCTGAGGGAGCGCCGCACTGTTGGAGGGTCAGTGCTGAGGGAGCGCCGCACTGTCGGACGGTCAGTGCTGAGGGAGAGCCTCACTGTCGGAGGGTCAGTGTTGAGGGAGCGCCGCACTGTCGGAGGGTCAGTGCTGAGGGAGAGCCTCACTGTCGGAGGGTCAGTGTTGAGGGAGCGCCGCACTGTCGGAGGATCAGTGCTGAGGGAGCGCCGCACTGTCGGAGGGTCAGAGCTGAGGGAGAGCCTCACTGTCGGAGGGTCAGTGTTGAGGGAGCGCCGCACTGTCGGAGGGTCAGTGCTGAGGGAGCGCCGCACTGTCGGAGGGTCAGAACTGAGGGAGCGCCGCACTGTCGGAGGGTCAGTGCTGAGGGAGAGCCGCACTGTCAGAGGGTCAGTACTGAGGGAGCACCGCACTGTCGGAGGGTCAGTGCTGATGGAGCGCCGCACTGTCGGAGGGTCAGTGCTGAGGGAGTGCCGCACTGTCGGAGGGTCAGTGCTGAGGGAGAGCCGCACTGTCTGAGGGTCAGTACTGAGGGAGCACCACATTGTCGGAGGGTCAGTGCTGAGGGAGCGCCGCACTGTCGGAGGGTCATTGCTGAGGGAGCGCCACAATGTCGGAGGGTCAGTGTTGAGGGAGCGCCGCGCTGTGGGAGGGTCAGTACTGAGGGAGCGCCGCGCTGTGGGAGGGTCAGTACTGAGGGAGCGCCGCACTGTCAGAGGGTCAGTACTGAGGGAGCGCCGCACTGTCGGAGGGTCAGTGCTGAGGGAGCGCCGCACTGTCAGAGGGTCAGTGCTGAGGGAGCGCCGCACTGTTGGAGGATCAGTACTGAGGGAGCGCCGCACTGTTGGAGGATCAGTACTGAGGGAGTGCCGCACTGTCGGAGGGTCCAGAGGTGGAGAGAGGCACTACACAAATGCAAAACTCTTCCTTTCCCTTGTCCTTACTTACCAACCAGAATTATCCACTGCATCACCAAACCCGGGTGTGTCCACAATGGTCAGTTTGACTCTCACCCCTCTCTCCTCGATGTCCACCGCGTGTTTCGTGATCTCAAGTGTCTTTATGATGCGCTCTGCAGGTTAAAATCATTTGCTCCATCACAGAACAAACTTTAACACCTGATGTGCTTCCAGTCACAAAATCAAACTGTCTCTACACCGTCTGCATCGAACACTCCCAGGGCAGGTACAGCACGGGGTTAGATACAGAGTAAAGCTCCCTCTACACCGTCCCCATCAAACACTCCCAGGACAGGTACAGCACGGCGTTAGATACAGAGTAAAGCTCCCTCTACACCGTCCCCATCAAACATTCCCAGGACAGGTACAGCACGGGGTTAGATACAGAGTAAAGCTCCATCTACACTGTCCCCATCAAACACTCCCAGGACAGGTACAGCACGGGGTTAGATACAGAGTAAAGCTCCCTCTACACCGTCCCCATCAAACACACCCAGGACAGATACAGCACGGGGTTAGATACAGAGTAAAGCTCCATCTACACTGTCCCCATCAAACACTCCCAGGACAGGTATAGCACGGGGTGAGATACAGAGTAAAGCTCCCTCTACACTGTCCCCATCAAACACTCCCAGGACAGGTACAGCACGGGGTGAGATACAGAGTAAACCTCCCTCTACACCGTCCCCATCAAACACTCCCAGGACAGGTACAGCACGGGGTTAGATACAGAGTAAAGCTCCCTCCACACTGTCCCCATCAAACACTCCCAGGACAGGTACAGCACGAGGTAAGATACAGAGTAAAGCTCCCTCTACACTGTCCCCATCAAACACTCCCAGGACAGGTACAGCACGGGGTTAGATACAGAGTAAAGCTCCCTCTACACCGTCCCCATCAAACATTCCCAGGGCAGGTACAGCACAGGGTTAGATACAGAGTAAATCTCCCTCTACACCGTCCCCATCAATAACTCCCAGGACAGGTACAGCACGGGGTGAGATACAGAGTAAATCTCCCTCTACACCGTCCCCATCAAACACTCCCAGGACAGATACAGCACGGGATTAGATACAGAGTAATTATTCCTCCTCCAGCCCCTACAACCCTCCCTATCTCTGTAACTTCCTCCAGCCCCCTACAACTCTCCCTATCTCTGTAACCTCCTCCAGTCCCTACAACCTTCCCTATCTCTGTAACCTCCTCCAGCCCCTACAACCCTCCTTTCTCTGTAACCTCCTCCAGCCCCTACACCCCTCCCTATCTCTGTAACCTCCTGCAGCCCCTACAACCCTCCCTATCTCTGTAACCTCCTCCAGCCCCTACAACCCTCCCTATCTCTGTAACCACCTCCAGCCCCTACACCCCTCCCTATCTCTGTAACCTCTTCCAGCCCCTACAACCCTCCCTATCTCTGTAACCTCCTCCAGCCCCTACACCCCTCCCTAACTCTGTAACCTCCTACAAGCCTCCGAGATGTCTGCGCTCCCCCAATTCCGGCCTCTCGAGCATCCCCCGATTCCCATCGCTCCACCATTGGCGTCTGTGCCTTCAACTGCCTTGGGGGCCCTAAGCTCTGGAATTCCCTCCCTGAACCTTTCCCCCTCTCTCCCTCCTTCCCTCTCTCTCTCTCTCTCTCTCTCTCTCTCTCTCTCTCTCCCTTCCTCTTTTTCCTTTTCATTCTCTCCTTCAAAGCCAACCCCTTGGACCGAGCGTTTGATCCCTCAGGTCTCCTCCAGCAAGTTATGATTCCCGTTCTGGATCTGTCCTGTCCGGGATTGAACAAGGGAAGCCCTGGCGTCTCGCTCTCCGGATACCCCTTACCATCAGCGTTTGGGATGATCCGCTCCTTGTACAGGTCCGTCAGGAACAGGCTGTCGATGAGCGTGGACTTCCCCAGCCCAGATTCACCTGTGAATTGGAAGAGGGGTCTGGGTCAGACAGGGGACACACACTATTCCCACGCCCCCTCCCAGTGACCCCCCCCCTCCCCCTCCCACCCAGCGGCTCACACATGGAGGGGGCATCTTTGAAATCTTCCCTGTGGACCCTTGAAAGGACAGGAGGAGGCCATTCGGCCCATCTTGCCCATGCCAACCCTTTCTAATCCCACCTTCCTGCGCCCAGCCCATAGCCCTGCAGCTTACAGCACTTAAGATGCAGATCCAGGTACCTTTGAATAGAGTTTCTGCCTCTACCTCGGGTCTTGGGGGTGTGTGGACTCTGCTCCCACCACCATTTAAGTAAGAGTTGCAATGACTCACGACCCTCGGAGAGTCAAAATTCCTCTTCATCTCTGTCCTTAAATGAGCGACCCCTTATTTTTAAACAGTGACGCCCCCCCCCCCTCCCCTCATTCTGGATTCTCCCACAAGGGGAACCACCCTCTCCACATCCACCCTGTCCAGACCCCTCCGGATCTTATACGTTTCAATCGAATCACCCCCCCTCACTCTTCTAAACTCCAGCCGATACAAGCCCAGTCTGTCCAACCTTTCCTCACAAGACAACCCAGGTATTCGTCTGGTAAAGCTTCCCTGAACTGCTTCCAACACATCGACACCCTTCCTTAAATAAGGAGACCAGTCCTGTACACAATACTCCAGATGTGGTCTCACCAACACCCTGTACAACTGAAGCATAACCTCCCTACTCTTCTATTCAATCCCCCTCACAATAAATGATAACCTGCTTTCCGAATTGTCTACTGTACTTGCGCACTCGCCTTTGGCAATCCATGCACTAGGACACCCAGATCCCTCTGCACCTCAGCCTCTCACCATTTAGATAATAAGCTTCTTTTTCGTTCTTCCTGCCAAAATCTCACATTTTCCCACATTGCCAGGGCTTTGCCCGCTCCCCCTGACCTGTCTCTGTTGCTTTGTAGCCTCCTTACGCTCTCCTCGCAGTTGACTTTCCAACCTACTTGTACTGCCTCTTCGAAATATCTCTCCAATGAATCCTCCCGCCCCTCTCCGCGCTCTCCCCCTTCGACTATTTTTCCAATTCCCTGCTTTGAGCGTTCCTACTTAATCCGCTTCCACTACCCCTTTTCTGGCAACTCGTTCCAGGTCGCAAGTACTCACTGTGCCAAAAGAAAAATGCTCTCCTCACCTTTTCCCCCAACCTGCTAGCTCTTTCACCGAACCTCTTCAACCTGTGTCCCCCTCTGGCGCTCTGCCTCCAAGAAACCGTTTCCTCCTCTATTTAGTCTCATCGAGACGGCTTCCCCATATGGAACACCTCGATTCGATCCCCCGCCCCCCCCCTAACCTTCACCGCTCTAAGGAGAACGACCCCAGCTTCTCCGGTCTCGCCACGTGAACTGAAGCTCCCCAACCATCCGGGAATCCACGTACTGCCCAATCTACGCACTGGCTGAATTACACTGCAGAGAGAGAGGGATAGCATGGGCCGGTTATGAACAGGCAAAGCGGCCCTCCCTCCTCTGCCTTTAACGGCCCCTTGGCCAGCAGTCTGGAACCTGCTCGGGTTCCCCTTGGCCACAGAACCCACATCTCTTGGCCTTCGTGTTTGGGAGGAGCTCAGGCACCTGCAACACCCATCCCCCTCCTCCCCACCAGCCCCTGTCATGAAGCTATTAATGTATATAATATTATTGGAAAATAGAGGTTTAGTCTATGTTTGTGTGCCTTAATTGGATTAAAGCCAGCTAGTCAGGATGCTTTGATGTGCACTAGTTTTGAGATGCGAGGGAGGTAGAATGCATTTGCATTTCGTTGAATAGAGCATTCAAGGAGTGGAGTGAAATCTGGCACCTAGCTAGCAGAGACCAAGCAATACGTTTATATCACTAATAAAATCGGTACGATGAAAGGGGTTTTTATTATTGGAGAGGTTTAGTTGAGAGCTTGGTGATACAATGAGAATCTACATTCGATGGGCTGTGCCAGGTATAACTTCAGTAGTTTTCGGGTGTGTAGAGCAGAGATCAAAAGACAGCTGTAAGCCTCCAACTGGCTACACAGGAACCAAAGTGAACAGAACCTCATTTTGAATTTGTAAGGTGCCTGGTGTCTGGTTAAGGCTGTTGCCTTAATGGAGATTAGTTTGGGAATTACTTAAAAGTTACGATAATAGTCATTTGTAGCCACGTGTATATATATTTTTAACCTGTGCATGTTAACAAAATGTTTCATTTAGTTTAATCTCGACAACTGGTAGTCTGATTCCTGAATGTAGAGCTGCACCTCAAACATAACACTTAAAAATTATTGGTTGTGACAGTTGTTTCAACTTTCCCTCTGGGACTTTTCCATAACTCAGCTTTACGAACTTGCAGACAGGAGAGTGGTGGGGGAGAAGGAGATCTGGACAGAGAGGACCAGCGTTACCCATTTTGAGAGCCTCGCTGCTCAGTCTCGCCTTTATTCTTTCACATAATGTTGGCACCGCTCATTAACTGTGAAGTGATCCACTCCGGGAGCGGAAACAGAATGGCGGAGAATTATTTCAATGGTGATCGACTGGGAAATGTCCATGTGCAAAGGGACCTGGGTGTTGCATAATAATAATATTATAGTAATAATAATTTGGCATTTATTTCGAGAGGACTAGAGTATAAAAGCAGGGATGTGCCGCTGAGACTTTATTAGGCTCTGGTCAGACAACGTTCAGAATATTGTGAGTAATTCTGGGCCCCGTATCTCAGGAAGGATGTGCTGGCCCTGGAGAGGGTCCAGAGGAGGTTCACGAGAACGATCCCAGGAATGAAAGGCTTAACATATGAGGAACGTTTGAGGACTCTGGGTCTATACTCGATGGAGTATAGAAGGATGAGGGGGGATCTGATTGAAACTTACAGAATACTGAAAGGCCTGGATAGAGTGGACGTGGGGAAGATGTTCCCATTAGTAGGAGAGACTAGGACCCGAGGGCACAGCCTCAGAGTAAAGGGAAGACCTTTTGGAACAGAGATGAGGAGAAACTTCTTTAGCCAGAGAGAGGTGAATCTATGGAATTCATTGCCACAGAAGGCTGTGGAGGCCGGGTCATTGAGTGTATTTAAGAGCGAGATAGATCGGTTCTTGATAGGTAAGGGGGTCAAAGGTTATGGGGAGAAGGCAGGAGAATGGGGTTGAGAAACTTATCAGCCATGATTGAATGGCGGAGCAGACTCGATGGGCCGAATGGCCTCATTTCTGCTCCTATGTCTTATGGTCCTTGTACACCAGTCACAGGAAGCGAGCATACAGATGTAGCCAGCAGTTAAGGTGGCAAATGGTATGTTGGCCTTCATTGCGAGAGGACAGGAGAGTACAGGAGCAAGGATGTCTCACTGCAGCTGTACAGGGCCTTGGTGAGACCACATCTGGAGTATTGTGTGCCGTTTTGGTCGCCTAAGGAAGGATATACTTGCCATAGAGGGAGCGCAGCGGCTGATCCCTGGGATGGCAGGATTGTCGTACGAGGAGAGATTGGACCAACTAGGCCTGTGTCCATAAGACCATAAGACGTAGGAGCAGAAATGAGGCCAATCGGCCCATCGAGTCTGTTCCGCCATTCAATCACGGCTGATAAGTTTCTCAACCCCATTCTCCTGCCTTCTCCCCGTAACCTTTGACCCCCTCACCAATCTATACTCGACCCAGAGTCCTCAAACGTTCCTCACACGTTAAGCCTTTCATTCCTGGGATCGGTCTCGCGAACCTCCTGGAGTGTCCACTGGAGTTTAAGAAAGACGAGAGGGTTTGGGGGGGGGGGGGGGGGGGGGGTCTCATTGAATCGTATAAAATCCTGACAGGGACGGACAGACTGGATGTGGGGATGATGTTCCCTCTGTCTGTGGTGGGAGGGGTGGGGGACAGGGGGGGGGGTGGGCGTCCGGAACAAGTGGGGTCAGAGGCTCGGGATACGGGGTCGGGGGGCGGGGGGGGGTAGGCCACTGAGGGCTGGTGTGAGGAGAAACTTCTTTACCCAGGAGGGTGGTGGGCCTGTGGAATTCTCCACCACAGAGGGCAAGTCACCGACTAGGTTTTAAGAAGGAGGTGGGTAGAGATCTGGGTGCGAAAGGCCTGGAGGGGAACGGGGAGAGAGCGGGAGCACGGAGTAGAGATGGGGGGAGGATCAGCCATGGACCATATCGAACGTGGAGCCATATCCTGGCCCCATGGACTGTGTTTCCCTATTGCTCCCCAAACCTGAGGGTCCGGGGTGGGGAGTTGGGGGGGGGGGGTGGTGGGGGGCAGTTAAGAGTCAGCCCCAGTGCTGGGGGTCCGCAGTCACATGTAGGCCAGACCTCCGCTTGGGTGGAGGGTAGGGGGGAAGGGCTGCCGATTTCCTTCCCGTGACACACACAGTAAATGGTCGGGCGCTGAGGAGTGCAGAGGAACAAAGGGATCTGGGATTTCAGATACATCGTTCCCCGAAAGTGGCGTCACGGGTAGACGGGGCTGTAAAGAAAGCTTTTGGCTTACTGGCCTTCATACATCAACGTATTGAGAGTAGGAGTTGGGATGTTACGGTGGGGTTGGGTAAGACGTTGGGGAGGCCAACTTTGGAGTATCGTGTGCAGTTCTGGTCGCCCAACTACAGGAAGGATATCAGTAAGATTGAGAGAGAGTGCGGAGAAGATTTATTAGGGTGTTGCCAGGTCTTAAGGAGACGAGTTACAGGGAAAGATTAAACAGGTGAGGACTTTATTCCTTGGAGCGGAGAAGGATGAGGGGAGGTTTGATAGAAGTTCACAAAATTACGAGGGGTACAGACAGAGCAAATGCGAGTAGGCTATCTCCACCGAGATTAGGAGAGATCAGCACGAGAGGACATGGCTCTAGGGTGAAAGGGGGGACAGGTTTAGGGGGGAACATCTTCACTCAGAGAGTGGTGAGAGTGTGGAACGAGACACCATCTGAGGTGGTCAACGTGGGCTCGCTCTTAAGCTTTAAGAATAAATGGGATAGATCCATGGATGGGAGAGGTCTGGAGGGTTACGGACTGGGTGCAGGTCGATGGGACTAGCGGGATAATATTTCGGCACGGACCGGAAGGGCCGAAGGGCCTGTTTTCTGTGCTGCAGCGTTCTCTGGTTCTTAAGGACCCGGGTGAACCGGGGTGGGGGTGTTCTCCCGACTGTGGATGGTCGTTTCCGTGGCCACCATCATCGGGAGAGGCGTTCAATTCCAGATCCCTCGACGGAGTTTAGGTTGCAGTGGCTGGGACGATGGGATTCGAACCCATGTCTCCCCACCCAACCGCCCCCCTCCCCCACCACCTCCCAGAGAATTAGCCAGGGCCTATGGGTTTAGTCGTCCAATGAAATTTGCCCACTTCGTCAGCATTTAACCCCCCCCCACACACCCCCCCCCCGCCCCCCCCCCCCCCCACCGGGGTTCTCAATACCTGGAGGGTGTATTTCCCACGAATGCCCCTCCGCCAGGGGAGGGGCCAAGTTCGGGGGTGGGGGGCGTTGGAGTGGGGCAAGGGCGTTTGGGGGGCGGGGGTAGGGTCGGGTGGTTGGAAGTAAGGGGGTGTGATCGGCGGGCGAAGGGGATGCGCCTGGCTGGGGCGTGATCTGGTGACATTGAGGTAGTCTGGAGGGGAGGGGGGAGGGGAGGTGAGGGGGACCATGGCAGTGGGGGGCGGTGGGGGGGGGTGGGAGACGAGGGGCAAAAGCGGGGTGAGTACCTGCCACCATCAGGGTGAAGTCAAAGCCCTTCTTCACCGACTTGCGATGGACCTGGTTGGGGAGGGTGGCGAATCCGACGTATTCTTTGTCCCGGTCCTGGAGAGGGAAAGAGCGGACATCAGCGGTTAGGGCACACAGTCAGAGAGTGAGGAACAGGTGGGA
Organism: Isurus oxyrinchus; assembly: GCA_026770705.1. Taxonomy (NCBI): domain Eukaryota; kingdom Metazoa; phylum Chordata; class Chondrichthyes; order Lamniformes; family Lamnidae; genus Isurus; species Isurus oxyrinchus. Next base: position 49,256 of record JANJGN010002276.1, read on the forward strand.
GAGAGCGCACAGGCAGAGAGTGGGGAACAGGCAGGAGAAAGTGCACAGGCAGAGAGCGAGGAACAGGCGGGAGAGAGCGCACAGGCAGAGAGCGAGGAACAGGTGGGAGAGAGCGCACAGTCAGAGGGTGAGGAACAGATGGGAGAGACCGCACAGTCAGAGAGTGAGGAACAGGCAGGAGAGAGCGCACAGGCAGAGAGCGAGGAACAGGCGGGAGAGAGCGCACAGGCAGAGAGTGGGGAACAGGCAGGAGAAAGTGCACAGGCAGAGAGCGAGGAACAGGCGGGAGAGAGCGCACAGGCAGGGAGTGGGGAACAGGCGGGAGAGAGCGCACAGGCAGAGAGTGGGGAACAGGTGTGAGAGAGCGTACAGGCAGAGAGCGAGGAACAGGCAGGAGAGAGCGCACAGGCAGAGAGTGGGGAACAGGTGGGAGAGAGCGCACAGTCAGAGAGTGAGGAACAGGCAGGAGAGAGCGCACAGGCAGAGTGTGAGGAACAGGCGAGAGAGAGTGCACAGTCATAGAGCGAGGAACAGGCGGGAGAGAGCGCACAGTCATAGAGCGAGGAACAGGTGGGAGAGAGCGCACAGGCAGTGAGTGGGGAACAGGTGGGAGAGAGCGCACAGGCAGAGAGTGGGGAACAGGTAGGAGAGAGCGCACAGTCAGACAGTGAGGAACAGGCAGGAGAGAGCACAATGGCAGAGAGTGGGGAACAGGTGGGAGAGAGTGCACAGGCAGAGAGTGAGGAACAGGCGGGAGAGAGTGCACAGGCAGAGAGTGGGGAACAGGTGGGAGAGAGCGCACAGTCAGAGAGTGAGGAACAGGCAGGAGAGAGCGCACAGGCAGAGTGTGAGGAACAGGCGAGAGAGAGCGCACAGTCATAGAGCGAGGAACAGGTGGGAGAGAGCGCACAGGCAGAGAGCGAGGAACAGGCGGGAGAGAGCGCACAGTCATAGAGCGAGGAATAGGTGGGAGAGAGCGCACAGGCAGAGAGTGGGGAACAGGTGGGAGAGAGCACACAGGCAGAGAGTGGGGAACAGGTGGGAGAGAGCGCACAGTCAGACAGTGAGGAACAGGCAGGAGAGAGCACAATGGCAGAGAGTGGGGAACAGGTGGGAGAGAGTGCACAGGCAGAGAGTGGGGAACAGGTGGGAGAGAGTGCACAGTCAGAGAGTGAGGAACAGGCAGGAGAGAGCGCACAGGCAGAGAGCGAGGAACAGGCGGGAGAGAGCGCACAGGCAGAGAGTGAGGAACAGGCGGGAGAGAGCGCACAGGCAGAGAGTGGGGAACAGGTGGGAGAGAGCGCACAGTCAGAGAGTGAGGAACAGGCAGGAGAGAGCGCACAGGCAGAGTGTGAGGAACAGGCGAGAGAGAGCGCACAGTCATAGAGCGAGGAACAGGTGGGTGAGAGTGCACAGGCAGAGAGCGAGGAACAGGCGGGAGAGAGCGCACAGTCATAGAGCGAGGAACAGGTGGGAGAGAGCGCACAGGCAGTGAGTGGGGAACAGGTGGGAGAGAGCACACAGGCAGAGAGTGGGGAACAGGTGGGAGAGAGCGCACAGTCAGACAGTGAGGATCAGGCAGGAGAGAGCACAATGGCAGAGAGTGGGGAACAGGTGGGAGAGAGCGCACAGGCAGAGAGTGAGGAACAGGTGGGAGAGAGTGCACAGGCAGAGAGTGGGGAACAGGTGGGAGAGAGCGCACAGTCAGAGAGTGAGGAACAGGCAGGAGAGAGCGCACAGGCAGAGTGTGAGGAACAGGCGAGAGAGAGCGCACAGTCATAGAGCGAGGAACAGGTGGGAGAGAGCGCACAGGCAGAGAGCGAGGAATAGGTGGGAGAGAGCGCACAGGCAGAGAGTGGGGAACAGGTGGGAGAGAGCACACAGGCAGAGAGTGGGGAACAGGTGGGAGAGAGCGCACAGTCAGACAGTGAGGAAAAGGCAGGAGAGAGCACAATGGCAGAGAGTGGGGAACAGGTGGGAGAGAGTGCACAGGCAGAGAGTGGGGAACAGGTGGGAGAGAGTGCACAGTCAGAGAGTGAGGAACAGGCAGGAGAGAGCGCACAGGCAGAGAGCGAGGAACAGGCGGGAGAGAGCGCACAGGCAGAGAGTGAGGAACAGGCGGGAGAGAGCGCACAGGCAGAGAGTGGGGAACAGGTGGGAGAGAGCGCACAGTCAGAGAGTGAGGAACAGGCAGGAGAGAGCGCACAGGCAGAGTGTGAGGAACAGGCGAGAGAGAGCGCACAGTCATAGAGCGAGGAACAGGTGGGTGAGAGTGCACAGGCAGAGAGCGAGGAACAGGCGGGAGAGAGCGCACAGTCATAGAGCGAGGAACAGGTGGGAGAGAGCGCACAGGCAGTGAGTGGGGAACAGGTGGGAGAGAGCACACAGGCAGAGAGTGGGGAACAGGTGGGAGAGAGCGCACAGTCAGACAGTGAGGATCAGGCAGGAGAGAGCACAATGGCAGAGAGTGGGGAACAGGTGGGAGAGAGCGCACAGGCAGAGAGTGAGGAACAGGTGGGAGAGAGTGCACAGGCAGAGAGTGGGGAACAGGTGGGAGAGAGTGCACAGGCAGAGAGTGAGGAACAGGCTGGAGAGAGCGCACAGGCAGAGAGTGGGGAACAGGTGGGAGAGAGCGCACAGTCAGAGAGTGAGGAACAGGCAGGAGAGAGCACACAGGCAGAGTGTGAGGAACAGGTGGGAGAAAGCGCACAGGCAGAGAGCGAGGAACAGGCAGGAGAGAGCGCACAGTCATAGAGCGAGGAACAGGTGGGAGAGAGCGCACAGGCAGAGAGTGGGGAACAGGTGGGAGAGAGCGCACAGTCAGACAGTGAGGAACAGGCAGGAGAGAGCACAATGGCAGAGAGTGGGGAACAGGTGGGAGAGAGTGCACAGGCAGAGAGTGAGGAACAGGCGGGAGAGAGCGCACAGGCAGAGAGTGGGGAACAGGTGGGAGAGAGCGCACAGTCAGAGAGTGAGGAACAGGCAGCAGAGAGCGCACAGGCAGAGTGTGAGGAACAGGCGAGAGAGAGCGCACAGTCATAGAGCGAGGAACAGGTGGGAGAGAGTGCACAGGCAGTGAGTGGGGAACAGGTGGGAGAGAGCACACAGGCAGAGAGTGGGGAACAGGTGGGAGAGAGCGCACAGTCAGACAGTGAGGAACAGGCAGGAGAGAGCACAATGGCAGAGAGTGGGGAACAGGTGGGAGAGAGTGCACAGGCAGAGAGTGAGGAACAGGCGGGAGAGAGCGCACAGGCAGAGAGTGGGGAACAGGTGGGAGAGAGCGCACAGGCAGAGAGCGAGGAACAGGCGGGAGAGAGCGCACAGTCATAGAGCGAGGAACAGGTGGGAGAGAGTGCACAGGCAGAGAGTGGGGAACAGGTGGGAGAGAGCACACAGGCAGAGAGTGGGGAACAGGTGGGAGAGAGTGCACAGGCAGAGAGTGAGGAACAGGTGGGAGAGTGCACAGTCAGAGAGTGAGGAACAGGTGGGAGAGAGCACAATAGCAGAGAGTGAGGAACAGGTGGGAGAATGCGCACAGGCAGAGAGTGGGGAACAGTTGGGAGAGAGTGCACAGGCAGAGAGTGAGGAACAAGTGGGAGAGTGCACAGTCAGAGAGTGGGGAACAGGCGGGAGAGAGCACAATGGCAGAGAGTGAGGAACAGGTGGGAGAGAGTGCACAGGCAGTGAGTGGGGAACAGGTGGGAGAGTGCACAGTCAGAGAGTGAGGAACAGGTGGGAGGGAGCACAATGGCAGAGAGTGAGGAACAGGTGGGAGAGAGCGCACAGGCAGAGAGTGAGGAACAGGTGGGAGAGAGCGCACAGGCAGAGAGTGGGGAACAGGTGTGAGAGAGCGCACAGTCAGAGAGTGGGGAACAGGTGGGTGAGAGTGCACAGTCAGAGAGTGAGGAACAGGTGGGAGAGAGCGCACAGGCAGAGAGTAAGGAACAGGTGGGAGAGAGCGCACAGGCAGAGAGTGAGGAACAGGTAGGAGAGAGCGCACAGTCAGAGAGTGAGGAACAGGCAGGAGAGAGCGCACAGGCAGAGTGTGAGGAACAGGTGAGAGAGAGCGCACAGTCATAGAGCGAGGAACAGGTGGGTGAGAGTGCACAGGCAGAGAGCGAGGAACAGGCGGGAGAGAGCGCACAGTCATAGAGCGAGGAACAGGTGGGAGAGAGCGCACAGGCAGTGAGTGGGGAACAGGTGGGAGAGAGTGCACAGGCAGAGAGTGAGGAACAGGCTGGAGAGAGCGCACAGGCAGAGAGTGGGGAACAGGTGGGAGAGAGCGCACAGTCAGAGAGTGAGGAACTGGCAGGAGAGAGCACACAGGCAGAGTGTGAGGAACAGGTGGGAGAAAGCGCACAGGCAGAGAGCGAGGAACAGGCAGGTGAGAGCGCACAGTCATAGAGCGAGGAACAGGTGGGAGAGAGCGCACAGGCAGAGAGTGGGGAACAGGTGGGAGAGAGCGCACAGTCAGACAGTGAGGAACAGGCAGGAGAGAGCACAATGGCAGAGAGTGGGGAACAGGTGGGAGAGAGTGCACAGGCAGAGAGTGAGGAACAGGCAGCAGAGAGCGCACAGGCAGAGTGTGAGGAACAGGCGAGAGAGAGCGCACAGTCATAGAGCGAGGAACAGGTGGGAGAGAGTGCACAGGCAGTGAGTGGGGAACAGGTGGGAGAGAGCACACAGGCAGAGAGTGGGGAACAGGTGGGAGAGAGCGCACAGTCAGACAGTGAGGAACAGGCAGGAGAGAGCACAATGGCAGAGAGTGGGGAACAGGTGGGAGAGAGTGCACAGGCAGAGAGTGAGGAACAGGCGGGAGAGAGCGCACAGGCAGAGAGTGGGGAACAGGTGGGAGAGAGCGCACAGTCAGAGAGTGAGGAACAGGCAGGAGAGAGCGCACAGGCAGAGTGTGAGGAACAGGCGAGAGAGAGCGCACAGTCATAGAGCGAGGAACAGGTGGGAGAGAGCGCACAGGCAGAGAGCGAGGAACAGGCGGGTGAGAGCGCACAGTCATAGAGCGAGGAACAGGTGGGAGAGAGTGCACAGGCAGAGGGTGGGGAACAGGTGGGAGAGAGCACACAGGCAGAGAGTGGGGAACAGGTGGGAGAGAGTGCACAGGCAGAGAGTGAGGAACAGGTGGGAGAGTGCACAGTCAGAGAGTGAGGAACAGGTGGGAGAGAGCACAATAGCAGAGAGTGAGGAACAGGTGGGAGAATGCGCACAGGCAGAGAGTGGGGAACAGTTGGGAGAGAGTGCACAGGCAGAGAGTGAGGAACAAGTGGGAGAGTGCACAGTCAGAGAGTGGGGAACAGGCGGGAGAGAGCACAATGGCAGAGAGTGAGGAACAGGTGGGAGAGAGTGCACAGGCAGTGAGTGGGGAACAGGTGGGAGAGTGCACAGTCAGAGAGTGAGGAACAGGTGGGAGAGAGCACAATGGCAGAGAGTGAGGAACAGGTGGGAGAGAGCGCACAGGCAGAGAGTGAGGAACAGGTGGGAGAGAGCGCACAGGCAGAGAGTGGGGAACAGGTGTGAGAGAGCGCACAGTCAGAGAGTGGGGAACAGGTGGGTGAGAGTGCACAGTCAGAGAGTGAGGAACAGGTGGGAGAGAGCGCACAGGCAGAGAGTAAGGAACAGGTGGGAGAGAGCGCACAGGCAGAGAGTGAGGAACAGGTAGGAGAGAGCGCACAGGCAGAGAGTGAGGAACAGGTGGGAGAGAGCGCACAGGCAGAGAGCGAGGAACAGGAATAGAGCACACAGTCAGAGAGTGAGAAACAAGGAGAAGGTGCACAGTCAGAGTGAGGAACAGGTAGAGATTGCACAGTCAGAGTGAGGAACAGGTGGAGCGTGCACACTCAGAGAGTGAGGAACAAGTAGAGAGTGCACAGTCAGAGAGTGAGGAACATGTATAGAGTGCACAGTCAGAGAGTGAGGAACAGGTGTAGAGCGCACAGTCAGATAGTGAGGAACAAGTAGAGAGTGCACAGTCAGAGTGAGGAACAGGTAGAGTGTGCACAGTCAGAGAGTGAGGAACAGGTGTAGACCGCACAGTCAGAGTGTGAGCAGAAAGGCATAAACACTGCAAACTCAATAGGGGAAGTGGTTTCCCATCATTGGAGCTCAACAACCTGCTTCGTTTGAATGGAGACTAATTTCTGATGGTACAGTTCCTTCTGTCTCACTGGAATGAGGAACGTTTAAACAGACCATGAAAAAAGAGGAAGTGAGAGACAGGGTCATTGGAATAAATGCTACTTCTGATATTGTGTGAGCAAATAAAGCACAGAGTGAGTGAATATCACTCAAAATCTCACCCATCAAACACTCCCAGGACAGGTACAGCACGGGGTTAGATACAGAGTAAAGCTCCCTCTACACCGTCCCCATCAAACACTCCCAGGACAGGTACAGCACGGGGTTAGATACAGAGTAAATCTCCCTCTACACCGTCCCCATCAAACACTCCCAGGACAGGTACAGCACAGGGTTAGATACAGAGTAAAGCTCCCTCTACACTGTCCCCATCAAACATTCCCAGGACAGGTACAGCACGGGGTTAGATACAGAGTAAAGCTCCCTCTACACCATCTCCATCAAACACTCCCAGGACAGGTACAGCACGGGGTTAGATACAGAGTAAATCTCCCTCTACACTGTCCCCATCAAACACTCCCAGGACAGGTACAGCACGGGGTTAGATACAGAGTAAAGATCCCTCTACACTGTCCCCATCAAACACTCCCAGGACAGGTACAGCATGGGGTTAGATACAGAGTAAAGCTCCCTCTACACTGTCCCCATCAAACACTCCCAGGACAGGTACAGCACGGGGTTAGATACAGAGTAAAGCTCCCGCTACACTGTCCCCATCAAACACTCCCAGGACAGGTACAGCACGGGGTTAGATACAGAGTAAAGCTCCCTCTACACCGTCCCCATCAAACACTCCCAGGACAGGTACAGCACGGGGTTAGATACAGAGTAAATCTCCTTCTACACTGTCCCCATCAAACACTCCCAGGACAGGTACAGCACGGGGTTAGATACAGAGTAAATCTCCTTCTACACTGTCCCCATCAAACACTCCCAGGACAGGTAGAGCACGGGGTTAGATACAGAGTAAAGCTCCCTCTACACTGTCCCCATGAAACACTCCCAGGACAGGTACAGCACGGGGTTAAATACAGAGTAAAGCTCCATCTACACTGTCCCCATCAAACACTCCCAGGACAGGTACAGCACGGGGTTAGATACAGAGTGAAGCTCCCTCTACACCGTCCCCATCAAACACTCCCAGGACAGGTATAGCACGGGGTTAGATACAGAGTAAAGCTCCCTCTATACCGTCCCCATCAAACACTCCCAGGACAGGGACAGCACGGGGTTAGATACAGAGTAAAGCTCCCTCTACTCTGTCCCCATCAAACACTCCCAGGACAGGTACAGCACAGGGTTAGATACAGAGTAAAGCTCCCTCTACACTGTCCCCATCAAACACTCCCAGGACAAGTACAGCACGGGGTTAGATACAGAGTAAAGCTTCCTCTACACTGTCCCCATCAAACACTCCCAGGACAGGTACAGCACGGGGTTAGATACAGAGTAAAGCTCCCTCTACACTGTCCCCATCAAACACTCCCAGGACAGGTACACCACGGGGTTAGATACAGAGTAAAGCTCCCTCTACACCGTCCCCATCAAATACTCCCAGGACAGGTACAGCACGGGGTTAGATACAGAGTAAAGCTCCCTCTACACCGTCCCCATCAAACACTCCCAGGACAGGTACAGCACGGGGTTAGATACAGAGTAAATCTCCCTCTACACTGTCCCCATCAAATACTCCCAGGACAGGTACAGCACGGGGTTAGATACAGAGTAAAGCTCCCTCTACACTGTCCCCATCAAACACTCCCAGGACAGGTACAGCACGGTGTTAGATACAGAGTAAAGCTCCCTCTACACCGTCCCCATCAAACACTCGAAGGACATTTTGTGCACATGTTGTAGATTGTTGTCAGACTAAGATGAAGACGACAGCGTAATTCACATCCTGTCCCTCATAGTGACAGACTACACAGGAAATAGATTGTGGCAGAGAGATAAGGAGAGATTCATCACAGTTGATAACGTAGTGAGTAAGGGACATGGCTTCTGAACATAGATTCAAAGTCTAGCGTTTGCAAGTCATCATCTGCTCCCATTCACGCTGAAATCCTCCCCATTCACCTTGTCCTGCATTGTACCCCAGTGGTCATGTACTGCCCACCCTCTCCCCCATCCCTCAATCCCCACCCTCTCCCCAATCCCTAAATCCCCACCCTCTCCCCCATCCCTCAATCCCCACCCTCTCCCCCATCCCTCAATCCCCACCCTCTCCCCAATCCCTAAATCCCCACGGCCTCCTCAATCCCTCAATCCCCACTGCCTCCTCAATCCCTCAATCCCCACGGCCTCCTCAATCCCTCAATTCCCACTCTCTCCTCAATCCCCACCATCTCCCCATCCCTCAATCCCCACCCTCTCCTCAATCCCTCAATCCCCACGGCCTCCCCAATCCCTCAATCCCCACCCTCTGCCCAATCCCTCAATCCCCACGGCCTCCTCAATCCCTCAATCCCCACGACCTCCTCAATCCCTCAATCCCCACCCTCTCCCCAATCCCTCAATCCCCACCCTCTCCCCAATCCCTCAATCCCCACGGCCTCCTCAATCCCTCAATCCCCACCCTCTCCCCAATCCCTCAATCCCCATGGCCTCCTCAATCCCTCAGTCCCCACTGCCTCCTCAATCCCCAACCTCTCCCCAATCCCTCAATCCCCACCCTCTCCCCATTCCCTCAATCCCCACTCTCTCCCCAATCCCTCAATCCCCACGGCCTCCTCAATCCCTCAATCCCCACCCTCTCCCCAATCCCTCAATCCCCACGGCCTCCTCAATCCCTCAATCCCCACTGCCTCCTCAATCCCGCAATCCCCAAGGCCTCCTCAATCCCCACCCTCTCCCCAATCCCTCAATCCCCACGGCCTCCTCAATCCCTCAATCCCCACGGCCTCCTCAATCCCTCAATCCCCACGGCCTCCTCAATCCCTCAATCCCCACTGCCTCCTCAATCCCTCAATCCCCACCCTCTCCTCAAACCCCACTGCCTCCTCAATCCCTCAATCCCCACGGCCTCCTCAATCCACACCCTCTCCCCAATCCCTCAATCCCCACGGCCTCCTCAATCCCTCAATCCCCACGGCCTCCTCAATCCCTCAATCCCTACTGCCTCCTCAATCCCTCAATCCCCACCCTCTCCTCAATCCCCACCCTCTCCCCAATCCCTCAATACCCACGGCCTCCTCAATCCCTCAATCCCCACGGCCTCCTCAATCCCTCAATTCCCACTCTCTCCTCAATCCCCACCATCTCCCCATCCCTCAATCCCCACCCTCTCCTCAATCCCTCAATCCCCACGGCCTCCCCAATCCCTCAATCCCCACCCTCTGCCCAATCCCTCAATCCCCACGGCCTCCTCAATCCCTCAATCCCCACGACCTCCTCAATCCCTCAATCCCCACCCTCTCCCCAATCCCTCAATCCCCACCCTCTCCCCAATCCCTCAATCCCCACGGCCTCCTCAATCCCTCAATCCCCACCCTCTCCCCAATCCCTCAATCCCCATGGCCTCCTCAATCCCTCAGTCCCCACTGCCTCCTCAATCCCCAACCTCTCCCCAATCCCTCAATCCCCACCCTCTCCCCATTCCCTCAATCCCCACTCTCTCCCCAATCCCTCAATCCCCACGGCCTCCTCAATCCCTCAATCCCCACCCTCTCCCCAATCCCTCAATCCCCACGGCCTCCTCAATCCCTCAATCCCCACTGCCTCCTCAATCCCGCAATCCCCAAGGCCTCCTCAATCCCCACCCTCTCCCCAATCCCTCAATCCCCACGGCCTCCTCAATCCCTCAATCCCCACGGCCTCCTCAATCCCTCAATCCCCACGGCCTCCTCAATCCCTCAATCCCCACTGCCTCCTCAATCCCTCAATCCCCACCCTCTCCTCAAACCCCACTGCCTCCTCAATCCCTCAATCCCCACGGCCTCCTCAATCCACACCCTCTCCCCAATCCCTCAATCCCCACGGCCTCCTCAATCCCTCAATCCCCACGGCCTCCTCAATCCCTCAATCCCCACTGCCTCCTCAATCCCTCAATCCCCACCCTCTCCTCAATCCCCACCCTCTCCCCAATCCCTCAATACCCACGGCCTCCTCAATCCCTCAATCCCCACGGCCTCCTCAATCCCTCAATCCCCACCCTCTCCCCAATCCCTCAATCCCCACGGCCTCCTCAATCCCTCAATCCCCACCCTCTCCCAATCCCTCAATCCCCACGGCCTCCTCAATCCCTCAATCCCCACGGCCTCCTCAATCCCTCAATCCCCACTCTCTCCTCAATCCCTCAATCCCCACCCTCTCCCCAATCCCTCAATCCCCACGGCCTCCTCAATCCCTCAATCCCCACCCCCTCCCAATCCCTCAATCCCCACGGCCTCCTCAATCTCTCAATCCCCACGGCCTCCTCAATCCCTCAATCCCCTCGGCCTCCTCAATCCCTCAATCCCCACCCTCTCCCCAATCCCTCAATCCCCACCCTCTCCCCAATCCCTCAATCGCCACCCTCTCCCCAATCCCTCAATCCCCACTCTCTCCTCAATCCCCACCCTCTCCCCAATCCCTCAATCCCCACGGCCTCCTCAATCCCTCAATCCCCATGGCCTCCTCAATCCCCACTCTCTCCTCAATCCCTCAATCCCCACTCTCTCCTCAATCCCCACCCTCTCCCCAATCCCTCAATCCCCACTCTCTCCTCAATCCCTCAAACCCCACCCTCTCCCCAATCCCTCAATCCCCACACTCTTCTCAATTCCTACTCTCTCCTCAATCCCCACTCTCTCCTCAATCCCTCAATCCCCACTCTCTCCTCAATCCCTCAATCCCCATGCTCTCCCCAATCCCTCAATCCCCACTCTCTCCGCAATCCCTCAATCCCCACTCTCTCCTCAAACCCGACCCTCTCCCCAATCCCTCAATCCCCACTCTCTACTCAATCCACACCCTCTCCCCAATCCCTCAATCCTCACTCTCTCCTCAATCCCCACCCTCTCCCCAATCCCTCAATCCCCACTCTCTCCCCAATCCCTCAATCCCCACTCTCTCCTCAATCCCTCAATCCCCACGGCCTCCTCAATCCCCACCCTCGCCCCAATCCCTCAATCCCCACTCTCTCCTCAATCCCTCAATCCCCACCCTCTCCCCAATCCCTCAATCCCCACGGCCTCCCCAATCCCTCAAACCTCACTGCCTCCTCAATCCCTCAATGCCCACGGCCTCCTCAATCCCTCAATCCCCACTCTCTCCCCAATCCCCACCCTCTCCCCAATCCCTCAATCCCTACCCTCTCCCCAATCACTCAATCCCCACCGTCTCCTCAATCCCTCAATCCCCACTCTCTCCTCAATCCCTCAATCCCCACGGCCTCCTCAATCCCCACCCTCGCCCCAATCCCTTAATCCCCACTCTCTCCTCAATCCCTCAATCCCCACCCTCTCCCCAATCCCTCAATCCCCACGGCCTCCCCAATCCCTCAAACCTCACTGCCTCCTCAATCCCTCAATGCCCACGGCCTCCTCAATCCCTCAATCCCCACTCTCTCCCCAATCCCCACCCTCTCCCCAATCCCTCAATCCCTACCCTCTCCTCAATCACTCAATCCCCACCGTCTCCCCAATCCCTCAATCCCCACCCTCTCCCCAATCCCTCAATCCCCACTCTCTCCTCAATCCCCACCCTCTCCCCAATCCCTCAATCCCCACCCTCTCCCCAATCCCTCAATCCCCACTGCCTCCTCAATCCTTCAATCCCCCAACTCTCCTCAATCCCTCAATCCCCACCCTCTCCCCAATCCCTCAATCCCCACTCTCTCCTCAATCCCTCAATCCCCACCCTCTCCCCAATCCCTCAATCCCCACTCTCTCCTCAATCCCTCAATCCCCACCCTCTCCCCAATCCCTCAATCCCCACTCTCTCCCAAATCCCTCAATCCCAACACTCTCCTCAAACCCCACCCTCTCCCCAATCCCTCAATCCCCACTCTCTCCTCAATGCCCACCCTCTCCTCAATCACTCAATCCCTACTCTCTCCTCAAACCCTCCATCCCCACTGCCTCGTCAATCCCCACCCTCTCCCCAATCCCTCAATTCCCACTCACTCCTCAATCCCTCAATTCCCAGTCTCTCCTCATTCCCCACTGTCTCCAATCCCTCAATACCCACCCTCACCCCAATCCCTCAATCCCCACTCTCTCCTCAAACCCCACCCTCTCCCCAATCCCTCAATCCCCACCCTCTCCCCGATGCCTCAATCCCCACCCTCTCCCCAATCCCTCAATCGCCACTCTCTCCTCAATCCCTCAATCCCCACCCTCTCCCCAATCCCTCAATCCCAACTCTCTCCGCAATCCCTCAATCCCAACTCTCTCCTCAATCCCCACCCTCTCCTCAATCCCTCAAACCCCACTCTCTCCTCAAACCCTCAATCCCCACTGCCTCCTCAATCCCCACCCTCTCCCCAATCCCTCAATCCACACCCTCTCCCCAATCCCTCAATCCTCACTCTCTCCTCAATCCCTCAATCCCCACTGCCTCCTCAATACCCACCCTATCCCCAATCCCTCAATACCCACCCTCTCCTCAAACCCCTCCCTCTCCCCAATCCCTCAATCCCCACTGCCTCCACAATTGACACCCTCTCCCCAATCCCTCAATCGCCACCCTCTCCCCAATCCCTCAATCCCCACTCTCTCCTCAATCCCCACCCCCTCCCCAATTCCTCAATCCCCACTCTCTCCTCAATCCCTCAATCCCCACTCTCTCCTCAATCCCCACCCTCTCCCCAATCCCTCAATCCCCACTCTCTCCTCAATCCCTCAATCCCCACCCTCTCCCCAATCCCTCAATCCCCACTCTCTCCTCAATCCCTCAATCCCCACTCTCTCCTCAATCCCTCAATCCCCACCCTCTCCCCAATCCCTCAATCCCCACCCTCTCCCCAATCCCTCAATCCCCACACTCTTCTCAATTCCTACTCTCTCCTCAATCCCCACCCTCTCCTCAATCCCTCAATCCCCACTCTCTCCTCAAACCCTGAATCCCCACTGCCTCCTCAATCCCCACCCTCTCCCCAATCCCTCAATCCCCACTCACTCCTCAATCCCCACCCTCTCCCCAATCCCTCAATCCTCACTCTCTCCTCAATCCCTCAATCCCCACTCTCTCCTCAATCCCTCAATCCCCACTGCCTCCTCAATACCCACCCTATCCCCAATCCCTCAATACCCACCCTCTCCTCAAACCCCTCCCTCTCCCCAATCCCTCAATCCCCACTGCCTCCACAATTGACACCCTCTCCCCAATCCCTCAATCCCCACACTCTCCCCAATCCCTCAATTCCCACCCTCTCCCCAATCCCTCAATCCCCACTCTCTCCTCAATCTCTCAATCCCCACTGCTTCCTCAATCCCCTCCCTCTCCCCAATCCCTCAAACCCCACCCTCTCCCCAATCCCTCAATCCCCACACTCTTCTCAATTCCTACTCTCTCCTCAATCCCCACTCTCTCCTCAATCCCTCAATCCCCACTCTCTCCTCAATCCCTCAATCCCCATGCTCTCCCCAATCCCTCAATCCCCACTCTCTCCGCAATCCCTCAATCCCCACTCTCTCCTCAAACCCGACCCTCTCCCCAATCCCTCAATCCCCACTCTCTACTCAATCCACACCCTCTCCCCAATCCCTCAATCCTCACTCTCTCCTCAATCCCCACCCTCTCCCCAATCCCTCAATCCCCACTCTCTCCCCAATCCCTCAATCCCCACTCTCTCCTCAATCCCTCAATCCCCACGGCCTCCTCAATCCCCACCCTCGCCCCAATCCCTCAATCCCCACTCTCTCCTCAATCCCTCAATCCCCACCCTCTCCCCAATCCCTCAATCCCCACGGCCTCCCCAATCCCTCAAACCTCACTGCCTCCTCAATCCCTCAATGCCCACGGCCTCCTCAATCCCTCAATCCCCACTCTCTCCCCAATCCCCACCCTCTCCCCAATCCCTCAATCCCTACCCTCTCCCCAATCACTCAATCCCCACCGTCTCCTCAATCCCTCAATCCCCACTCTCTCCTCAATCCCTCAATCCCCACGGCCTCCTCAATCCCCACCCTCGCCCCAATCCCTCAATCCCCACTCTCTCCTCAATCCCTCAATCCCCACCCTCTCCCCAATCCCTCAATCCCCACGGCCTCCCCAATCCCTCAAACCTCACTGCCTCCTCAATCCCTCAATGCCCACGGCCTCCTCAATCCCTCAATCCCCACTCTCTCCCCAATCCCCACCCTCTCCCCAATCCCTCAAACCCTACCCTCTCCTCAATCACTCAATCCCCACCGTCTCCCCAATCCCTCAATCCCCACCCTCTCCCCAATCCCTCAATCCCCACTCTCTCCTCAATCCCCACCCTCTCCCCAATCCCTCAATCCCCACCCTCTCCCCAATCCCTCAATCCCCACTGCCTCCTCAATCCTTCAATCCCCCAACTCTCCTCAATCCCTCAATCCCCACCCTCTCCCCAATCCCTCAATCCCCACTCTCTCCTCAATCCCTCAATCCCCACCCTCTCCCCAATCCCTCAATCCCCACTCTCTCCTCAATCCCTCAATCCCCACCCTCTCCCCAATCCCTCAATCCCCACTCTCTCCCAAATCCCTCAATCCCAACACTCTCCTCAAACCCCACCCTCTCCCCAATCCCTCAATCCCCACTCTCTCCTCAATCCCCACCCTCTCCTCAATCACTCAATCCCTACTCTCTCCTCAAACCCTCCATCCCCACTGCCTCGTCAATCCCCACCCTCTCCCCAATCCCTCAATTCCCACTCACTCCTCAATCCCTCAATTCCCAGTCTCTCCTCATTCCCCACTGTCTCCAATCCCTCAATACCCACCCTCACCCCAATCCCTCAATCCCCACTCTCTCCTCAAACCCCACCCTCTCCCCAATCCCTCAATCCCCACCCTCTCCCCGATGCCTCAATCCCCACCCTCTCCCCAATCCCTCAATCGCCACTCTCTCCTCAATCCCTCAATCCCCACCCTCTCCCCAATCCCTCAATCCCAACTCTCTCCGCAATCCCTCAATCCCAACTCTCTCCTCAATCCCCACCCTCTCCTCAATCCCTCAAACCCCACTCTCTCCTCAAACCCTCAATCCCCACTGCCTCCTCAATCCCCACCCTCTCCCCAATCCCTCAATCCACACCCTCTCCCCAATCCCTCAATCCTCACTCTCTCCTCAATCCCTCAATCCCCACTGCCTCCTCAATACCCACCCTATCCCCAATCCCTCAATACCCACCCTCTCCTCAAACCCCTCCCTCTCCCCAATCCCTCAATCCCCACTGCCTCCACAATTGACACCCTCTCCCCAATCCCTCAATCGCCACCCTCTCCCCAATCCCTCAATCCCCACTCTCTCCTCAATCCCCACCCCCTCCCCAATTCCTCAATCCCCACTCTCTCCTCAATCCCTCAATCCCCACTCTCTCCTCAATCCCCACCCTCTCCCCAATCCCTCAATCCCCACTCTCTCCTCAATCCCTCAATCCCCACCCTCTCCCCAATCCCTCAATCCCCACTCTCTCCTCAATCCCTCAATCCCCACTCTCTCCTCAATCCCTCAATCCCCACCCTCTCCCCAATCCCTCAATCCCCACCCTCTCCCCAATCCCTCAATCCCCACACTCTTCTCAATTCCTACTCTCTCCTCAATCCCCACCCTCTCCTCAATCCCTCAATCCCCACTCTCTCCTCAAACCCTGAATCCCCACTGCCTCCTCAATCCCCACCCTCTCCCCAATCCCTCAATCCCCACTCACTCCTCAATCCCCACCCTCTCCCCAATCCCTCAATCCACACCCTCTCCCCAATCCCTCAATCCTCACTCTCTCCTCAATCCCTCAATCCCCACTCTCTCCTCAATCCCTCAATCCCCACTGCCTCCTCAATACCCACCCTATCCCCAATCCCTCAATACCCACCCTCTCCTCAAACCCCTCCCACTCCCCAATCCCTCAATCCCCACTGCCTCCACAATTGACACCCTCTCCCCAATCCCTCAATCCCCACTCTCTCCTCAATCTCTCAATCCCCACTGCTTCCTCAATCCCCTCCCTCTCCCCAATCCCTCAAACCCCACCCTCTCCCCAATCCCTCAATCCCCACACTCTTCTCAATCCCCACTCTCTCCTCAATCCCTCAATCCCCACTCTCTCCTCAATCCCTCAATCCCCATGCTCTCCCCAATCCCTCAATCCCCACTCTCTCCGCAATCCCTCAATCCCCACTCTCTCCTCAAACCCGACCCTCTCCCCAATCCCTCAATCCCCACTCTCTACTCAATCCACACCCTCTCCCCAATCCCTCAATCCTCACTCTCTCCTCAATCCCCCCCCTCTCCCCAATCCCTCAATCCCCACTCTCTCCCCAATCCCTCAATCCCCACTCTCTCCTCAATCCCTCAATCCCCACGGCCTCCTCAATCCCCACCCTCGCCCCAATCCCTCAATCCCCACTCTCTCCTCAATCCCTCAATCCCCACCCTCTCCCCAATCCCTCAATCCCCACGGCCTCCCCAATCCCTCAAACCTCACTGCCTCCTCAATCCCTCAATGCCCACGGCCTCCTCAATCCCTCAATCCCCACTCTCTCCCCAATCCCCACCCTCTCCCCAATCCCTCAATCCCTACCCTCTCCCCAATCACTCAATCCCCACCGTCTCCTCAATCCCTCAATCCCCACTCTCTCCTCAATCCCTCAATCCCCACGGCCTCCTCAATCCCCACCCTCGCCCCAATCCCTCAATCCCCACTCTCTCCTCAATCCCTCAATCCCCACCCTCTCCCCAATCCCTCAATCCCCACGGCCTCCCCAATCCCTCAAACCTCACTGCCTCCTCAATCCCTCAATGCCCACGGCCTCCTCAATCCCTCAATCCCCACTCTCTCCCCAATCCCCACCCTCTCCCCAATCCCTCAATCCCTACCCTCTCCTCAATCACTCAATCCCCACCGTCTCCCCAATCCCTCAATCCCCACCCTCTCCCCAATCCCTCAATCCCCACTCTCTCCTCAATCCCCACCCTCTCCCCAATCCCTCAATCCCCACCCTCTCCCCAATCCCTCAATCCCCACTGCCTCCTCAATCCTTCAATCCCCCAACTCTCCTCAATCCCTCAATCCCCACCCTCTCCCCAATCCCTCAATCCCCACTCTCTCCTCAATCCCTCAATCCCCACCCTCTCCCCAATCCCTCAATCCCCACTCTCTCCTCAATCCCTCAATCCCCACCCTCTCCCCAATCCCTCAATCCCCACTCTCTCCCAAATCCCTCAATCCCCACCCTCTCCCCAATCCCTCAATCCCCACTCACTCCTCAATCCCCACTCTCTCCCAAATCCCTCAAACCCCACCCTCTCCCCAATCCCTCAATCCCCACTCTCTCCTCAATCCCCACCCTCTCCTCAATCACTCAATCCCTACTCTCTCCTCAAACCCTCCATCCCCACTGCCTCGTCAATCCCCACCCTCTCCCCAATCCCTCAATTCCCACTCACTCCTCAATCCCTCAATTCCCAGTCTCTCCTCATTCCCCACTGTCTCCAATCCCTCAATACCCACCCTCACCCCAATCCCTCAATCCCCACTCTCTCCTCAAACCCCACCCTCTCCCCAATCCCTCAATCCCCACCCTCTCCCCGATGCCTCAATCCCCACCCTCTCCCCAATCCCTCAATCGCCACTCTCTCCTCAATCCCTCAATCCCCACCCTCTCCCCAATCCCTCAATCCCAACTCTCTCCGCAATCCCTCAATCCCAACTCTCTCCTCAATCCCCACCCTCTCCTCAATCCCTCAAACCCCACTCTCTCCTCAAACCCTCAATCCCCACTGCCTCCTCAATCCCCACCCTCTCCCCAATCCCTCAATCCCCACTCACTCCTCAATCCCCACCCTCTCCCCAATCCCTCAATCCACACCCTCTCCCCAATCCCTCAATCCTCACTCTCTCCTCAATCCCTCAATCCCCACTGCCTCCTCAATACCCACCCTATCCCCAATCCCTCAATACCCACCCTCTCCTCAAACCCCTCCCTCTCCCCAATCCCTCAATCCCCACTGCCTCCACAATTGACACCCTCTCCCCAATCCCTCAATCGCCACCCTCTCCCCAATCCCTCAATCCCCACTCTCTCCTCAATCCCCACCCCCCTCCCCAATTCCTCAATCCCCACTCTCTCCTCAATCCCTCAATCCCCACTCTCTCCTCAATCCCCACCCTCTCCCCAATCCCTCAATCCCCACTCTCTCCTCAATCCCTCAATCCCCACCCTCTCCCCAATCCCTCAATCCCCACACTCTTCTCAATTCCTACTCTCTCCTCAATCCCCACCCTCTCCTCAATCCCTCAATCCCCACTCTCTCCTCAAACCCTGAATCCCCACTGCCTCCTCAATCCCCACCCTCTCCCCAATCCCTCAATCCCCACTCACTCCTCAATCCCCACCCTCTCCCCAATCCCTCAATCCACACCCTCTCCCCAATCCCTCAATCCTCACTCTCTCCTCAATCCCTCAATCCCCACTCTCTCCTCAATCCCTCAATCCCCACTGCCTCCTCAATACCCACCCTATCCCCAATCCCTCAATACCCACCCTCTCCTCAAACCCCTCCCTCTCCCCAATCCCTCAATCCCCACTGCCTCCACAATTGACACCCTCTCCCCAATCCCTCAATCCCCACACTCTCCCCAATCCCTCAATTCCCACCCTCTCCCCAATCCCTCAATCCCCACTCTCTCCTCAATCTCTCAATCCCCACCCTCTCCCCAATCCCTCAATCCCCACTCTCCCCTCAATCCCCACCCTCTCCCCAATCCCTCAATCCCCACTCTCTCCTCAATCTCTCAATCCCCACTGCTTCCTCAATCCCCTCCCTCTCCCCAATCCCTCAAACCCCACCCTCTCCCCAATCCCTCAATCCCCACACTCTTCTCAATTCCTACTCTCTCCTCAATCCCCACTCTCTCCTCAATCCCTCAATCCCCACTCTCTCCTCAATCCCTCAATCCCCACTCTCTCCTCAATCCCTCAATCCCCATGCTCTCCCCAATCCCTCAATCCCCACTCTCTCCGCAATCCCTCAATCCCCACTCTCTCCTCAAACCCGACCCTCTCCCCAATCCCTCAATCCCCACTCTCTACTCAATCCACACCCTCTCCCCAATCCCTCAATCCTCACTCTCTCCTCAATCCCCACCCTCTCCCCAATCCCTCAATCCCCACTCTCTCCCCAATCCCTCAATCCCCACTCTCTCCTCAATCCCTCAATCCCCACGGCCTCCTCAATCCCCACCCTCGCCCCAATCCCTCAATCCCCACTCTCTCCTCAATCCCTCAATCCCCACCCTCTCCCCCAATCCCTCAATCCCCACGGCCTCCCCAATCCCTCAAACCTCACTGCCTCCTCAATCCCTCAATGCCCACGGCCTCCTCAATCCCTCAATCCCCACTCTCTCCCCAATCCCCACCCTCTCCCCAATCCCTCAATCCCCACTCTCTCCCCAATCCCTCAATCCCCACTCTCTCCTCAATCTCTCAATCCCCACTGCTTCCTCAATCCCCTCCCTCTCCCCAATCCCTCAATCCCCACTCTCTCCTCAATCCCTCAATTCCCACCCTCTCCCCAATCCCTCAATCCCCACTCTCTCCTCAATCTCCACCCTCTCCCCAATCCCTCAATCCCCACTCTCTACTCAATCCACACCCTCTCCCCAATCCCTCAATCCCCACTCTCTCCTCAATCTCCACCCTCTCCCCAATCCCTCAATCCCCACTCTCTCCTCAATCTCCACCCTCTCCCCAATCCCTCAATCCCCACTCTCTCCTCAATCTCCACCTCTCCCCAATCCCTCAATCCCCACTCTCTCCTCAATCCCCACCCTCTCCCCAATCCCTCAATCCCCACCCTCTCCCCTATCCCTCAATCCCCACCCTCCTCCCCAATCCCTCAATCCCCCGCCCTCTCCCCAATCCCTCAAACCCCACCCTCTCCCCCATCCCTCAATCCCCACCCTCTCCCCAATCCCTCAATCCCCACTCTCTCCTCAATCCCTCAATCCCCACGGCCTCCTCAATCCCCACCCTCGCCCTAATCCCTCAATCCCGACTCTCTCCTCAATCCCTCAATCCCCACGCTCGCCCCAATCCCTCAATCCCCACTGCCTCCTCAATCCCTCAATGCCCACGGCCTCATCAATCCCTCAATCCCCACTCTCTCCTCAATCCCCACCCTCTCCCCAATCCCTCAATCCCCACTGCCTCCTCAAGCCCTCATTCCCCACCCTCTCCCCAATCCCTCAATCCCCACCCTATCTCCAATCCCTCAATCCCCAGCCCTCTCCCCAATCCCTCAATCCCCACTGCCTCCTCAAGCCCTCATTCCCCACCCTCTCCCCAATCCCTCAATCCACACCCTCTCCCCAATCCCTCAATCCCCACCCTCTCCCCAATCCCTCAATCCCCACCCTCTCCCCAATCCCTCAATCCCCACCTCTCTCCTCAATCACCACCCTCTCCTCAATCCCTCAATCTCCACACTCTCCCCAATCCCTCAATCCCCAACCTCTCCTCAATCCCTCAATCCCTACTCTCTCCTCAAACCCTCAATCCCCACTGCCTCCTCAATCCCCACCCTCTCCCCAATCCCTCAATCCCCACTCACTCCTCAATCTCTCAATCCCCACCCTCTCCCCAATCCCTCAATCCCCACTCTCTCCTCAATCTCTCAATCCCCACCCTCTCCCCAATCCCTCAATCCCCACTCTCTCCTCAATCCCTCAATCCCCACGGCCTCCTCAATCCCCACCCTCGCCCTAATCCCTCAATCCCGACTCTCTCCTCAATCCCTCAATCCCCACGCTCTCCCCAATCCCTCAATCCCCACGGCCTCCTCAATCCCTCAATGCCCACGGCCTCATCAATCCCTCAATCCCCACTCTCTCCCCAATCCCCACCCTCTCTCCAATCCCTCAATCCGCACGGCCACCTCAATCCCCACCCTCTCCCCAATCCCTCAATCCCCACTGCCTCCTCAAGCCCTCATTCCCCACCCTCTCCCCAATCACTCAATCCCCACCCTCTCCCCCAATCCCCACTCTCTCCTCAATCCCCACTCTCTCCTCAATCCCTCAATCCACACCCTCTCCCCAATCCCTCAATCCCCACCTCTCTCCTCAATCACCACCCTCTCCTCAATCCCTCAATCTCCACACTCTCCCCAATCCCTCAATCCCCATTCTCTCCTCAATCCCTCAATCCCCACTCTATCCTCAATCCCCAACCTCTCCTCAATCCCTCAATCCCTACTCTCTCCTCAAACCCTCAATCCCCACTGCCTCCTCAATCCCCACCCTCTCCCCAATCCCTCAATCCCCACTCACTCCTCAATCCCCCACCCTCTCCCCAATCCCTCAATCCTCACTCTCTCCCTAAACCCTCAATCCCCACTGCCTCCTCAATTCACACCCTCTCCCCCAATCCCTCAATCCCCACCCTCTCCTCAATCCCTCAATCCCCACCTTCTCCCCAATCCCTCAATCCCCACTCTCTCCCCAATCCCTCAATCCCCACTCTCTCCTCAATCCCTCAATCCCCACTGCCTCCTCAATCCCCTCCCCTCTCCCCATCCCTCAATCCCCACTCTCTCCTCAATCCCTCAATCCCCAATGCCTCCTCAATCCCCACCCTCTCCCCAATCCCTCAATCCCCACACTCTCCCAATCCCTCAAACCCCACCCTCTCCCAAATCCCTCAATCCCCAGACTCTCCCAAATCCCTCAATCCCCACCCTCTCCCCAATCCCTCAATCCCCACCCTCTCCCCAATCCCTCAATCCCCACTCTTTCCTCAATCCCCACCCTCTCCCCCAATCCCTCAATCCCCACTCTCTCCTCAATCCCTCAATCCCCACCCTCTCCCCAGTCCCTCAATCCCCACCCTCTCCTCAATCCCTCAAACCCCACCCTCACCCCAATCCCTCAATCCCCACCCTCTCCCCAATCCCTCAATCCCCACTCTCTCCTCAATCCCTCAATCCCCACTCTCTCCTCAATCCCCACCCTCTCCCCAATCCCTCAATCCCCACCCTCTCCCCAATCCCTCAATCCCCACTCTCTCCTCAATCCCTCAATCCCCACTCTCTCCTCAATCCACACCCTCTCCCCAATCCCTCAATCCCCACTGTCTCCTCAATCCCTCAATCCCCACCCTCTCCTCAATCCCTCAATCCCCACCCTCTCCCCAATCCCTCAATCCCCACTCTCTCCTCAATCCCCACCCTCTCCTCAATCCCTCAATCCCCACCCTCTCCCCAATCCCTCAATCCCCACTGTCTCCTCAATCCCTCAATCCCCACCCTCTCCTCAATCCCTCAATCCACACCCTCTCCCCAATCCCTCAATCCCCACTCTCTCCTCAATCCCCACCCTCTCCCCATTCCCTCAATCTCCCACTCTCACCTCAATCCCCACCCCATCCCCAATGCCGCAATCCCCACTCTCTCCTCAATCCCTCAATTCCCACCCCTCTCCCCAATCCCTCAATCCCCACTCTCTCCTCAATCCCTCAATCCCCACTCTCCTCCTCAATCCCTCAATCCCCACTCTCTCCTCAATCCCCACCCTCTCCCCAATCCCTCAATCCCCACTCTCTCCTCAATCTCTCAATCCCCACCCTCTCCCCAATCCCTCAATCCCCACTCTCTCCTCAATCCCCACCCTCTCCCCATTCCTCAATCTCCACTCTCACCTCAATCCCCACCCCATCCCCAATGCCGCAATCCCCACTCTCTCCTCAATCCCTCAATTCCCACCCTCTCCCCAATCCCTCAATCCCCACCCTCTCCCCAATCCCTCAATCCCCATCCTCTCCCCAATCCCTCAATCCCCACTCTCTCCTCAATCCCTCAATCCCCACGGCCTCCTCAATCCCCACCCTCGCCCTAATCCCTCAATCCCGACTCTCTCCTCAATCCCTCAATCCCCACGCTCTCCCCAATCCCTCAATCCCCACTGCCTCCTCAATCCCTCAATGCCCACGGCCTCATCAATCCCTCAATCCCCACTCTCTCCCCCAATCCCCACCCTCTCTCCAATCCCTCAATCCGCACGGCCACCTCAATCCCCACCCTCTCCCCAATCCCTCAATCCCCACTGCCTCCTCAAGCCCTCATTCCCCACCCTCTCCCCAATCCCTCAATCCCCACCCTGTCTCCAATCCCTCAATCCCCACCCTCTCCCCAATCCCTCAATCCCCACTCTCTCCTCAATCCCTCAATCCCCACCCTCTCCCCAATCCCTCAATCCCCACTGTCTCCTCAATCCCTCAATCCCCACCCTCTCCTCAATCCCTCAATCCCCCACCCTCTCCCCAATCCCTCAATCCCCACTCTCTCCTCAATCCCCACCCTCTCCTCAATCCCTCAATCCCCACCCTCTCCCCAATCCCTCAATCCCCACTGTCTCCTCAATCCCTCAATCCCCACCCTCTCCTCAATCCCTCAATCCCCACCCTCTCCCCAATCCCTCAATCCCCACTGTCTCCTCAATCCCTCAATCCCCACCCTCTCCTCAATCCCTCAATCCCCACCCTCTCCCCAATCCCTCAATCCCCACTCTCTCCTCAATCCCCACCCTCTCCCCATTCCCTCAATCTCCACTCTCACCTCAATCCCCACCCCATCCCCAATGCCGCAATCCCCACTCTCTCCTCAATCCCTCAATCCCCACTCTCTCCTCAATCCCTCAATTCCCACCCTCTCCCCAATCCCTCAATCCCCACTCTCTCCTCAATCTCTCAATCCCCACTGCTTCCTCAATCCCCGCCCTCTCCCCAATCCCTCAATCCCCACTCTCTCCTCAATCCCTCAATCCCCACTCTCTCCTCAATCCCTCAATCCCCCACTCTCTCCTCAAACCCAACCCGCTCCCCAATCCCTCAATCCCCCCCCTCTCCTCAATCCCTCAATCCCCACCCTCTCCCCAATCCCTCAATCCCCACTCTCTCCTCAATCCCCACCCTCTCCCCATTCCCTCAATCTCCACTCTCACCCTCAATCCCCACCCCATCCCCAATGCCGCAATCCCCACTCTCTCCTCAATCCCTCAATCCCCACTCTCTCCTAAATCCCCACCCTCTCCCAAATCCCTCAATCCCCACTCTCTCCTCAATCCCCACCCTCTCCTCAATCCCTCAATCCCCACCCTCTCCCCAATCCCTCAATCCCCACTGTCTCCTCAATCCCTCAATCCCCACCCTCTCCTCAATCCCTCAATCCCCACCCTCTCCCCAATCCCTCAATCCCCACTCTCTCCTCAATCCCCACCCTCTCCCCAATCCCTCAATCCCCACCCTCTCCCCAATCCCTCAATCCCCACCCTCTCCTAAATCCCCACCCTCTCCCCAATCCCTCAATCCCCACGACCTCCTCAATCCCTCAATCCCCACCCTCTCCTCAATCCCCACTCTCTCCTCAATCCACACCCCTCTCCCCAATCCCTCAATCCCCACTCTCTCCGCAATCCCTCAATCCCCACTCTCTCCTCAATCCACACCCTCTCCCCAATCCCTCAATCCCCACCCTCTCCCCAATCCCCACCCTCTCCCCAATACCTCAATCCCCACTCTCTCCTCAATCCACACCCCTCTCCCCAATCCCTCAATCCCCACCCTCTCCCCCAATACCTCAATCCCCACTCTCTCCTCAATCCACACCCTCTCCCCAATCCCTCAATCCCCACTCTCTCCTCAATCCCCACCCTCTCCCCAATCCCTCAATCCCCACCCTCTCCCCAATCCCTCAATCCCCACCCTCTCCCCAATCCCTCAATCCCCACCCTCTCCTCAATCCCTCAATCCCCACCCTCTCCCCAATCCCTCAATCCCCACTCTCTCCTCAATCCCCACCCTCTCCCCAATCCCTCAATCCCCACGACCTCCTCAATCCCTCAATCCCCACCCTCTCCTCAATGCCCACTCTCTCCTCAATCCCCACCCTCTCCTCAATCCCCACCCTCTCCCCAATCCCTCAATCCCCACCCTCTCCCCAATCCCTCAATCCCGACTCTCTCCTCAATCCCTCAATCCCGACTCTCTCCTCAATCCCCATTCTCTCCTCAATCCCCACCCTCTCTTCAATCCCCACCCTCTCCCCACTCCCTCAATCCCCACTCTCTCCTCAATCCCCACCCTCTCCTCAATCCCTCAATCCCCACGACCTCCTCAATCCCCACCCTCTCCCCAATCCCTCAATCCCCACTCTCTCTCAATCCCCACCCTCTCCTCAATCCCTCAATCCCCACGACCTCCTCAATCCCCACCCTCTCCCCAATCCCTCAATCCCCACTCTCTCCTCAATCCCACAATCGCCACCCTCTCCCCAATCCCTCAATCCCCACTCTCTCCTCAATCCCTCAATCCCCACCCTCTCCCCAATACCTCAATCCCCACTCTCTCCTCAATCCCCACCCTCTCCTCAATCCCTCAATCCCCACTCTCTCCTCAATCCCCACCCTCTCCTCAATCCCCACCCTCTCCCCAATACCTCAATCCCCACTCTCTCCTCAATCCCCACCCTCTCCTCAATCCCCACCCTCTCCCCAATACCTCAATCCCCACTCTCTCCTCAATCCCCACCCTCTCCCCAATCCCTCAATCCCCTCTGCCTCCACAATTGACACCCTCTCCCCAATCCCTCAATCCCCACCCTCTCCCCAATCCCTCAATCCCCACCCTCTCCCCCAATCCCTCAATCCCCACCCTCTCCCCAATCCCTCAATCCCCACTCTCTCCTCAATCTCTCAATCCCCACGGCCTCCTCCAATCCCCACCCTCTCCCCAATCCCTCAATCCCCACTCTCTCCTCAATCTCTCAATCCCCACGGCCTCCTCAATCCCCACTCTCGCCCTAATCCCTCAATCCCGACTCTCTCCTCAATCCCTCAATCCCCACGCTCTCCCCAATCCCTCAATCCCCACTGCCTCCTCAATCCCTCAATGCCCACGGCCTCATCAATCCTCAATCCCACTCTCTCCCCAATCCCCACCCTCTCTCCAATCCCTCAATCCGCACGGCCACCTCAATCCCCACACTCTCCCCCAATCCCTCAATCCCCACTGCCTCCTCAAGCCCTCATTCCCCACCCTCTCCCCAATCCCTCAATCCCCACCCTGTCTCCAATCCCTCAATCCCCACCCTCTCCCCAATCCCTCAATCCCCACCCTCTCCCCAATCCCTCAATCCCCACGGCCTCCTCAATCCCTCAATCCCCACTGCCTCCTCAAGCCCTCATTCCCCACCCTCTCCCCAATCACTCAATCCCCACCCTCTCCCCAATCCCTCAATCCCCACCCTCTCCCCAATCACTCAATCCCCACCCTCTCCCCAATCCCTCAATCCCCACTCTCTCCTCAATCCCCACTCTCTCCTCAATCCCTCAATCCACACCCTCTCCCCAATCCCTCAATCCCCACCTCTCTCCTCAATCACCACCCTCTCCTCAATCCCTCAATCTCCACACTCTCCCCAATCCCTCAATCCCCATTCTCTCCTCAATCCCTCAATCCCCACTCTATCCTCAATCCCCAACCTCTCCTCAATCCCTCAATCCCTACTCTCTCCTCAAACCCTCAATCCCCACTGCCTCCTCAATCCCCACCCTCTCCCCAATCCCTCAATCCCCACTCACTCCTCAATCCCCACCCTCTCCCCAATCCCCTCAATCCACACTCTCTCCCCAATCCCTCAATCCCCCACTCTCTCCCCAATCCCTCAATCCCCACTCTCTCCTCAATCCCCACTCTCTCCCCAATCCCTCAATCCCCACTGCCTCCTCAATCCCCTCCCTCTCCCCATCCCTCAATCCCCACTCTCTCCTCAATCCCTCAATCCCCAATGCCTCCTCAATCCCCAGCCTCTCCCCAATCCCTCAATCCCCACCCTCTCCCCCAATCCCTCAATCCCCACTCTCTCCTCAATCCCTCAATCCCCCACCCTCTCCCCAGTCCCTCAATCCCCACCCTCTCCTCAATCCCTCAAACCCCACCCTCTCCCCAATCCCTCAATCCCCACTCTCTCCTCAATCCCTCAATCCCCACTCTCTCCTCAATCCCCACCCTCTCCTCAATCCCTCAATCCCCACTCTCTCCCCAATCCCTCAATCCCCACCCTCTCCCCCAATCCCTCAATCCCCACCCTCTCCCCAATCCCTCAATCCCCACTCTCTCCTCAATCCCCACCCTCTCCTCAATCCCTCAATCCCCACCCTCTCCCCAATCCCTCAATCCCCACTCTCTCCTCAATCCCTCAATTCCCACCCTCTCCCCAATCCCTCAATCCCCACTCTCTCCTCAATCCCTCAATCCCCACCCTCTCCCCAATCCCTCAATCCCCACTCTCTCCTCAATCCCTCAATCCCCACCCTCTCCCCAATCCCTCAATCCCCACTGTCTCCTCAATCCCTCAATCCCCACCCTCTCCTCAATCCCTCAATCCCCCACCCTCTCCCCAATCCCTCAATCCCCACTCTCTCCTCAATCCCCACCCTCTCCCCATTCCCTCAATCTCCACTCTCACCTCAATCCCCACCCCATCCCCAATGCCGCAATCCCCACTCTCTCCTCAATCCCTCAATCCCCACCCTCTCCCCAATCCCTCAATCCCCACCCTCTCCTCAATCCCCACCCTCTCCCCAATCCCTCAATCCCCACTCTCTCCTCAATCCACACCCCTCTCCCCAAACCATCAATCCCCACCCTCTCCCCAATACCTCAATCCCCACTCTCTCCTCAATCCCCACCCTCTCCCCAATCCCTCAATCCCCACCCTCTCCCCAATCCCTCAATCCCCACGACCTCCTCAATCCCCACCCTCTCCCCATTCCCTCAATCCCCACGACCTCCTCAATCCACACCCTCTCCCCAATACCTCAATCCACACCCTCTCCCCAATACCTCAATCCCCACTCTCTCCTCAATCCCCAACCTCTCCCCAATCCCTCAATCCCCACGACCTCCTCAATCCACACCCTCTCCCCCAATACCTCAATCCCCACCCTCTCCTCAATCCCCACCCTTCTCCCCAATCCCTCAATCCCCACTCTCTCCCCAATCCCTCAATCCCCACTCTCTCCTCAATCCCCACCCTCTCCCCAATCCCTCAATCCCCACTCTCTCCTCAATCCCCACCCTCTCCCCAATACCTCAATCCCCACTCTCTCCCCAATCCCTCAATCCCCCACTCTCTCCCCCAATCCCTCAATCCCCCACTCTCTCCCCAATCCCTCAATCCCCACTCTCTCCCTCAATCCACCCACCCCCCCTCTCCCCAATCCCTCAATCCCCACTCTCTCCTCAATCCCCACCCTCTCCCCAATCCCTCAATCCCCACTCTCTCCCCAATCCCTCAATCCCCACTCTCTCCTCAATCCCCACCCTCTCCCCAATCCCTCAATCCCCACTCTCTCCTCAATCCCTCAATCCCCACCCTCTCCCAATCCCTCAATCCCCACTCTCTCCTCAATCCCCACCCTCTCCTCAATCCCCACTCTCTCCCCCAATCCCTCAATCCCCACCCTCTCCTCAACTCCCTCAATCCCCACGACCTCCTCAATCCCCACCCTCTCCCCAATCCCTCAATCCCCCACCCTCTCCTCAATCCCCACTCTCTCCTCAATCCACACCCTCTCCCCAATCCCTCAATCCCCACTCTCTCCTCAATCCACACCCTCTCCCCCAATCCCTCAATCCCCACTCTCTCCTCAATCCCCACCCTCTCCCCAATCCCTCAATCCCCACGACCTCCTCAATCCCCACCCTCTCCCCAATACCTCAATCCCCACCCTCTCCCCTATCCCTCAATCCCCACTCTCTCCTCAATCCCCACCCTCTCCCCAATCCCTCAATCCCACCCTCTCCCCTATCCCTCAATCCCCACTGTCTCCTCAATCCCTCAATCCCCACTCTCTCCTCAATCCCCACCCTCTCCCCAATCCCTCAATCCCCACCCTCTCCCCTATCCCTCAATCCCCACCCTCTCCCCTATCCCTCAATCCCCACCCTCTCCCCAATCCCTCAATCCCCACCCTCTCCCCTATCCCTCAATCCCCACTGTCTCCT
>JANJGN010002277.1:0-2500 GCA_026770705.1 Isurus oxyrinchus
TTTTCTCGATTCTGTGGGTGGTGGTGCATGGCCGTTCTTAGTTGGTGGAGCGATTTGTCTGGTTAATTCCGATAACGAACGAGACTCCTCCATGCTAAATAGTTACGCGACCCCCGAGCGGTCCGCGTCCAACTTCTTAGAGGGACAAGTGGCGTACAGCCACACGAGATTGAGCAATAACAGGTCTGTGATGCCCTTAGATGTCCGGGGCTGCACGCGCGCTACACTGAATGGATCAGCGTGTGTCTACCCTTCGCCGCCAGGTGTGGGTAACCCGTTGAACCCCATTCGTGATAGGGATTGGGAATTGCAATTATTTCCCATGAACGAGGAATTCCCAGTAAGTGTGAGTCATAAGCTCGCGTTGATTAAGTCCCTGCCCTTTGTACACACCGCCCGTCGCTACTACCGATTGGATGGCTTAGTGAGGTCCTCGGATCGGCCCCGCCGGAGTCGGCGACGGCCCTGGCGGAGCGCCGAGAAGACGATCAAACTTGACTATCTAGAGGAAGTAAAAGTCGTAACAAGGTTTCCGTAGGTGAACCTGCGGAAGGATCATTATCGGCCGGGGGGCCCGCCACGCCTTCGCGTGTGACGGCCCGTGTTCCTTTATTTGTCTCTGAGCCAGCGTCGCGGGTGGCCGACCGGAGTTGCTCACGGGGGCGGGCCCCGGAGCCATGGTCACCCACGTCCGGCGCCTCCCACGCGGGTGGGAGGTTCACCCTCCGAACTCGACGAACACGGCGGATAGGCCATGGACGTCAGCAGTGCTCAGTCCTGCCTGGTGCCGAGCGAGTTTGAAGTCCGGTCCTCGCGCTCTTATCTATCGAAGGGGCACTCCGGTGTCCGCCCTGGCGGCACGGCTCTTCTGGCGAGGTGCCGAGCCCTGAGGCGTTGCAGTCCGTCTTGAGAATTGTCGGGACCGGGAAGTTCGGCGGGCGTAACGCCCACCCGTGCCTCTCCCCGTCCCACGGCTTGCGCTGCGTTCGTTCAGCCGGCCATGCGGACCGATGACAGTAGACGTTTGAGACAGAGAATTGTGCGGGCGGTGAGCTGGACTCTTGCATTGTTTCGCGTTGCGGTGTCTTCTCAGCCGTCGCACGCTAACGTGCGGTCTTCCCGGGAATCGCC
Source organism: Isurus oxyrinchus (assembly GCA_026770705.1). Classification (NCBI taxonomy): domain Eukaryota; kingdom Metazoa; phylum Chordata; class Chondrichthyes; order Lamniformes; family Lamnidae; genus Isurus; species Isurus oxyrinchus. The sequence continues at coordinate 1,132 of JANJGN010002277.1, forward strand.
CGTCTCTCTGGTACGCTCTGTTTACTGCCCCTCTCCTTCCGCAAGGCGTAGCTGTTCGTGTCTCGCGCGCCTGCCCCTTTCTCTCGGCTTCTGCCTCGACTTATGGGTGCACCGTGCTGACGCTGCCGCCGCCGCCGGGTGGGTGGCAAGGTCCACTACAGAGAGAGAGGGAGCGAGCGAGAGAGAGACCTTCTTCCTACTGCTCGTGTCTCCAGCTGGCGTGGGGGCATTGCTGCGCGACCAAGCCAGCGTCTGGCCCTCACTACAACCGCAGTCGAATTGAAGGGAGCTTCTGCGGGCTTGGGTGTGGGCAGGCGTCACGTCGCCGTGACCTCGGCGAGCGGCCACTGTGAGCTCTGCAGGGACTGAGACGGAGGTGCAGGCCCGGCTCTTTCCCACCGCGGTGTCACTTTGGTCGTCTTCTAAGCACCCTCCCTTCATGTGAAAAGGGTACCTACACGCCCCCCCTCCGGCTCCCGTGGGCTGGTCGACTTGGGGGCGGCCGGTTTAAAGATATCGCGTGTCTGCTTTGTCGGAAGCGAGATTGAGCGGCGGGTCGGTCGCCTTCAGCGTGCGAGAGAATGTACCTGTCTTCCCGCTTTGCGCCCGCTACGCCTTCCGCCACCCTGCCGGCGGGTGCTGGTGCGTTGGTGTTGGACAGGGGCTGCACTGCGAAGATTGTACCCTACTCAGTGGCGCTGCTGGCTTCCTTCTATCTGGCTCTCTCCTCGGCTTCTAGGCAAGTGGAGGCCCTCAGGGTCCTGCCTCTGATGGCCGCGGTGCGTGACGGCATGGCTCCTGCTCCGGCGTTCTCCTCCTTGGCCGCCACGCACGCCTCGCGAGCGCCCTGAAGGGGCTCGATGGCCCGCTTGTGAAACCCGATCACCACTTTTCAAGGCGTGCCTGGGCACGCCGGGGCCGCGCCTTCGGATGGGGCTTCCCGGCAGATGTCGGGGAGCGTGGGGTGCGGTCCTTGCACGGCTTCCTCGCGGGAGGATCCGACCGAAAACCTCTGTACAACTCTTAGCGGTGGATCACTCGGCTCGTGCGTCGATGAAGAACGCAGCTAGCTGCGAGAATTAATGTGAATTGCAGGACACATTGATCATCGACACTTTGAACGCACTTTGCGGCCCCGGGTTCCTCCCGGGGCTACGCCTGTCTGAGGGTCGCTTGACGATCAATCGCACTCGCCTGCCAGGCGAGAGCGCGGCTGGGGTGTCGCAGAGGGCCAGTCCTCTTTGTCCCCCTAAATGCAGACCCAGAGTTCTCCGCCTTGGAGAGTTTGACCTTTCGGTCCTCCGCGGCCTCGGTCTCGGCCTCAGGGCGAACGCACGGCACGTGGAACCGTTAGTGGCCCAGCCGCCTT